>CM076063.1:3632500-3942500 GCA_038088235.1 Zacco platypus
GGGAGAAATGACTGGAATGATCTGTGAAATCAACAGGAATACAAACGAAACGACTGTAAAAATTCAGATAAAGCACATGCCTGTAAGAGTTTTACCTCAGGCTGGCACTTTACACTGGACCGTCCAAAGCATCCAGATTTTTGCTGCACAGACACGTCATTCAATATTTTTGGATACACAAAACGTCGCAATACAAAAAACCAAAACAGAAACCATAAATATAAACAACGACGACAACAGCGACATCAACAGTAAAGGAAACATTATTATCCCAACATTTCCACGGTTGGCTGGTCTTTATTCTCCAGCCAATCAAAGCCAGCAGAGTTCACAGTATCGCTGCAAATCTGCTGAAAAAGAGGATCATTCTTCAGTTCTTCCAGTGTGGCATCTTCATATTGGTCCTGCTGCTGACTAGGGTCAAACAGCAAGTTGGGGTCCAAAGTGTTCAGGTCATTAATGCTACTAGAAAGGTCAGAAGTCAACCGGATATCACTGGAAAAGTCAGAGGCGACAGCACTGAGTTCTGACGCCACCTGTCCGACGAGTTGTGAACTGGGGTTGAGGCTGTCCTCCCCCAAAAGATCCTTGACGGTAGTATTGAAGTCCAGTTGCTCTTGCTGCTCGTGATCCACGACCTGCTGCGAGGTTTGGGGCAACAAGTGCTGCTGGGTGAGATCTGGATCATCCCGTAACTGTTGTTGGTCCGACAACTGCAACTGCTGGTCCTGGAGTTGCAACTGTTGGTCTTGGAGTTGCAGCTGTTGGTCTTGGAGTTGTAATTGCTGATCTGGAAGTTGCAGCTGTTGATTCTGGAGTTGTAGATGTTGATCTTGCAGCTCCAATGGCGATTCTTGCAGTTCAAGCTGCACTTCTGGTTGTTGCAGTCCAGGGCCCGATTGTGCTTGACTATCACCACTCGTGAAGGTGACTTGTTCCTCCCCCGTGCTTATGAGGTAACCCGTCTTCTGGAAGTCAAATGGCGAAGGGCTTGAGTCCAGAGGCAGCTGCTGGTTCTGAGGGTTGGGGCCTCCGGGGAAGCCCTGTGTCGTCTCCAATATTTGGGTTAAGTTCATCCGTGCAGTGTAATTGGAGGGCAGGTTATTTACACCAAGCCCTCGCACTGCATCGTCTCCGTCCGTGTCCATCTTGCTGAGGAGCACGGTGGTGATCTTGGCGCTATTGCTTTGCTGCACCTGGTGACTGACGGGCAGCAGCTCAGACTGCATCATGATGTTTAGTGGCACTGATTGGCTCCTCTGGGCCAAACTGCTGGCATTGACCACAGACTGGTTGTTGGACAGAATGTTCAGGACCTCAGATGTCAGGGGGCAATTGAAGGGAGAAACAACAGACCGTGGAGTGGTGACTGTTTGTGCAGTGGTGCCACTGAGGTTACGCTGGCGAACTGCCGGGCTAACGCTGCGACACCGGAAAGTTCCACCTCCAGATGCAGATGTGCTTCCTACCCCTTTGTTGTCCAAAGGAGCGGGGACGGCAAAACTTTCTTGCTTGCTACTAAGGGTGGTTTGCTGTCCTTGTTGCACTGGAGAAACGGTCATTAACCTTCCCAAGTTTCCATCCTGATGCCTTGACTGAGACTGAAGAGATTGGCCTGGGATGGCAAAGGCATGTGGTTTACGGAAGTGGTCCTCGACCAGATCCTGGTAACTGGGCAGGATGCCAATGGTGGAGTTGGTGGAGATGACCGGAGACCCTGCGGTGCTGTTGTACCTGTTGGTGATCCACTCCAACTTTGCTTTATCTGGGTGGGTGGCCATGGGCCTTTGCATGGGTTTCACTGGACTGCTGGACACAACACTACCATCGTGATAACCAGTTATACTAGAGTTGATGGGAGTAAATGCAAAGGGATTGCGGCATTCAATGGGACTCGGAGGAACACTACTACTGCAGTTTGACAGTGGAGTGCTGATGGGTGTGTGGCGCCCACCTAAGATGCTGTCCACCGGGGTAACAGGTGCCATTCGGGAACAAGGGCTTTCTCTGGTCATGCTATGCCCCCCTGGTAGCATCTCGGAGGTAGGAGTTGGAGTAGGCGTTGGTGTTGGTGTAGGAGTCGGAGTTGGTGTATGGACTGGTGTGGCACTACTGTGAGAGGAATGATAGAACTGTGTACTTGTCTGATGGGGTGACATGATCGTTCCTTGGCCAACTGTGCCTTGACCTTGTAGGGATATATCCACACAACTTAAGTAGGATTGCAACTTCATTTGCTCCTCCATTTGTACAAGCTCTTCTACAATACTATCCTGGGTCATATCATCATCATTGAAAGGGAAATAATCAATGCTAGCTTGGGCTCCTGCAAAATCAATGTCCTGCTGAAGAGAGAGCTGACTGGAGGTCTCAGTTGCCTGGGCCATCAACGGTAGTGGATTAGCTGCATTCTGCTTGTGTTCTGCTTGCATCTGTCGCGAGTAGTCTTGCAGTGAGCTCTTGAGCTCACTTACAGCAGACACCTCATGAGAAACACCACTGCTGATTTGTTGCTGACTTTGCTGCAATAGAACTGTGCTAGTACCAGATGATGTTTCATTTGTGCTGATATCAGCGACATCATTCTCGACTTGAGGATGATTAACAGTCTGAGAGATCCCAATTGGAGTGTCCGAAAGAGCCAATATTTGAGTTGGAAGAGAGCTGTTCTGTTTTAGCGTAACTTTGCATGGAGCACTCTCTGGTCTTGCTGGGGTGCCAGGTCTCTGGATCTTTTTCGCTGCTATCACAAGACCAGGCCTGGAATTGCTGCTAACATCCAAAGGTTGCTGGGAAATGAATACTCTTTTAACTGGGATAGTATGGGTCTCTAAAACAGATGCAGAGCGTTTTCGAGGGCTTTTTAGACAGAGACCAGCATCTTTAGAAGTGCTTGCAGTTGCCACTGCACATATGGATGACAATTCGGCGTCTACATTCTGGCTAGTAACAGTTAAATACAAAGTACTTTCTGGTTGATCATTGTTGTTATTGCTGCTTGGGGCAAGAGCCTCTATGATTGTACTTGAAGGGGTTGTGGAGTCACTCTTGACCCTTAACACTCTCTCAGGCACAGGGGACGCCTTAATAAGCAGAGAGGGTTCACTGGAAGCCCTGAATTTAGTGGCTCTTTCGTTCTTTTGTCCCGTACTTGCCCCTGATGCAGTGCTTTGTTTATCAACAGCAGTAGCTGAGTTACTGTCATTCACAGCTTCGAATGTCACCTTCACCTCATTGGTAATGGTGGACGCTAGTGGGGTTTGGGTTGTGGAAGAACATCCAGCTTTCCCAAACCCAGATGACTGAAGAGGGGTGGCAGACATCCCGTTCTGAGCTTGCTGGGTTTGGATAGATTCTTCCTGGGAAGCTGTGCTACTGATGCCTGCCGACGCAGGTCGCAATGGGGTAGGAGTACTACTATTACTGCTACTGTTGGGTGCTAGCGATATTGCAGTCATCTTGACCACATTTACAGAGCTAACATGGGACGTAGGCATCACTGTCTTGATGGGGCTGTTGGTGATGAGGAGCGTTGGGGGTGAGCGAAGTGCAATGGCGCTTGTGGCGGAAGGTTTAGGTAAAATCTGGGCATATCTGTGTCTGGCCAACCTGTCACCAACTGGGCTGGCAGGGATATTCTGGGGTGTTTTTGGAGACTGCTTAACTTGTTGCGTCACGACCTGGAAGTTCACCGGCACAACTTTTCCCTCTGCTGCTCCAACAGGACTCGGAGAGGTCATTAGTTGCCTGTTTCTCTGAACCTGCAAACAAAACAATAGATGAAGCAATTGTCCATCCAAAAATGTCAAATCATCCATACCCTGTTGGCAACCAGAAAAAAATCTCCTTACTGTGATAGGACTTGGAACAGCAGCGACGACAATGCCTATGGTTGGTTGAGGGGACAGCAATGCAGGACTTCCAGAGGTCAGGCTGGATCCAGGGACAGGTGTGCCCGCCTCTGCCCTTCTAGCCTGGGCATCGGTGGGCAAAGGAGAGGTGAGCTTCTGCTCCTGCTGTTTCTTCTGGATCTTCCGCTGCAGCTGCTGTTTGGCGTCTACAGAAGGCGAAGGGAGGGTCTTCACTTGGGGCTGGAATGAATTGGCTTCACCAGTTGGCACAAACGCAGAGGCCGGCGTAGGGGTTTTCATACCTGCCATTTCAAGTTAAAAACAAGAAATGAATGCCACAAGTAAAACTCATGAACAAGTAGCTGCTGAATATCTTTATACATCAACAGATTTCCTACAATTCCAAGCAGTTTAATCACGCGTCATCTAGGTTTGTATGTGAGGTGTCTTGCCTGTTGGGGTTCCAGTCATAACAGTAAGAGCTGCCATGGACTTAGTGCCTATGTAGTGACTGTTAAGAAGAAAGCGAGCCAGTTCCTCCACACTGTCAAACTGGCGACTCAAAACCTTCTGAGCCCATTCGCAGACCAGGCCACAGGCTGCAGAACGCATCTCGTCTTCGGCACTGGGAGACTGTCCGGCCGACTCCAACAATTCACACTAAAGAATCAGACAGATAAGAGGAGATTTGCTTAGCAGTGTATGGCAGTTCAAATTCAATTTATTTCTGATGCAAAGCAGTATCATTACTCCAGTCTTTGGTGTCACATGATCCTTCAGAAATCATTCTAATATGATTAGAGATCAGGACACTCACCCCATCTCCTGATTTGTGTAAGTCCAGGTTGGGAAGTGACGGCATGTGCACAAACGCTTTTTTCCTCAGACCACTGTAGCAGTACGTAATGCATTGTGTAAAGGTTCAAAACAATTCACATGACTTCTTACGTGAGATCAATGCATACAAAAAGTGTATTGCGTATGTGGCATATCTACAGTGTTTCAAATTTCCACAGAAAAGGATATTTTGATTTCCCCCTCATGCCCAAACGACGTGCCTTCATGTTCGGAAAAACGTTTTTCATAATTTTTCCGAAATCAGCTGCGCTTAAAGGATGGTAACCCAGATTGTCGCAATAACTCCTAAAAAAAACAGCACGAGAAACCGATGAGTACAAGCAAACGCATTTCCTGCCCCATTACAGCAGCGTTAAAGCACACTCACTTGTATTCATCATACACCTCTTGTTTTGGCAGTGAGGTTTCCGGGTGCTCTTCCAAGTGATTTCGGATCCAGTTGAACGCGTACATCTGTTGAGTCCGGCTGGACGACATGGAATTCTGGTCGCTACAGGAAAAGCAAGAGGAAAAGGAAGGCTTGGAACAGTGATGCTGTAGCAGCAGAAAGCTGAGAGTACATTTGTTGCTCTTGTATAATAAATCACATTAAAAGTTACTTCAAGAATTTTTTTCCCTTTGATATAGTTAAAGTTGTAGTACCATAATGCAGGACTTGCAGAGCCCCTCTGATTTTCAGTTCTATTGGACATCATGTTGGGAAAGAGGGGTTGACATGATGGACAGATAAGGGGAAACAAATGATAAAACACAGGAAGCTTGGTATTGCAATGTTAAAATTTATACAAAATCTATTTAAATGGAGAAATGATTAGCTCATTTGACTCAATACAGCATGACGCAAAAGAACAAATGCAAAATTAGGAAATATTACAAAGAAAAATGATACTTATACACTTCTTAATTTTGTTTCAATAATGCATCTCACTATATATGCATGTTTCACTGAATGCAAACATGAGTGGATAATAAACATCAGACATATATATGCTGTGAGTGTGTTTGATATTGCAAAGCACAGAAATCACAAATGGTTTTTGAGGTGTTCAAATCATAAAAGGAAGGGAGGGGGATATGGAAAGGAATGAATAGATTTAAAATAACATGTACCTTTTGTCATTGCCACTACTGGGACCAGAAGGCAACTTAAGGTAGAGGTAGAGCTTTTCGATATCTGTAAACTTCTCAACATCTTGCTGCGTGAATGAAGGACACAAGGATTATTAGTCATTACGTTTGACATTATTTGTACTCTACAAAACAAAACCCAGTCAAGAAGAGGTATTAAATGCAATAAAAGTGACTAAACCAAGTAAAAATTAACTCAACAAATTAATTTTCAGTTCTTTTGATATTTGGGTGTGAAATTTGTACTTATTTTAAAGAACAGCTGATTTTTTATATATAAATATATCTTTGGTTATGATGTGCTTTTGCTTGTTTTATGATGTTATCTGATTTTTGCTCGTTTTAGCGAGTCTAAACTTTTTTTAAAATATTAATGCACAATAGAATCATGCACAATATCAAATAACCACACCACTATCACACATTAGACACTAAAAAGTCACTTGAAGGTTGATCGAAGAACATGATCAATGTTTCAATACAGATATCCAGTGGTCAAAAAATTCTTTCGGCCCCTGCAAGGCTCCGCGGCCCATGACATCACTGTTTTCTCCTGCATTCATTACTGCAAGGTTGGCGTATTCAAAGGGGAAAACCAGGTCCCCTCGAGTCCGGCAGGCGCACAATACTGGAGCGTGTCTGCGCATATGACCAGCGCCAGCAAACCTGCAATCCTGCCCTGCTCTTAGCCGGTTGCCATGTAAACCTTGTCAGTAAACATGCATGTCAATGCTGACACACATCGTTTCAGCACAGGCTCCTCCCACCTCGCTTTCAATTGGCTGGTGAGAATGAATTCCTCTCACCTCTTCCTATTCTATTTGCCTCTTTGTTGCTAGGGGAAACCGGCGCTCATGAACGGGGTGAGGCTTGACAGAAATGAGCAGTAAATAAAAAAATAAAAGACAATTCACTGTTATTTCCTAAATACAGCAGGTATGCTAGGGCTGATATATGAGGCACTGCATTAAACAGGCATGAAGCCTTATTCTTTCTGAACATGGAAGCGGTTTCACTCTTTAAAGTTGATTCTGGCTACTGAATAGTATGGCATCTGTATGAAGTAGTTATCTTGCCTCTGATTGGCTGTACAGCAGCAACAGGTGTTACTGGCCAATCACATTATGCTCTTTTTGACTGTGGCTATACTGAATACTGAACACTGTACGCCGTTCTACAACGCATTACTGTATTTTGTAACATATTTATAGTGCAAATTAAAAACAGACAGATTCACTCTAAATTCTGATTGGAAACAGATCGATTGAACTCCAAATTCTGATTGGAAACCGATCGATTGAACTCTAAATTCTGATTGGAAACAGATTCAACTCTAAATTCTAACTGGAAACATTGATTTATCTTTAAATTCTGATTGTAAACATATCGATTCAACTCTAAATTCTGATTGTAAACATAT
Organism: Zacco platypus; assembly: GCA_038088235.1. Lineage (NCBI taxonomy): Eukaryota > Metazoa > Chordata > Actinopteri > Cypriniformes > Xenocyprididae > Zacco > Zacco platypus. The sequence continues at coordinate 3,639,758 of CM076063.1, forward strand.
CGATTCAACTCTAAATTCTGATTGGAAACATATCGATTCAACTCTAAATTCTGATTGGAAACAGATCGATTCAACTCTAAATTCTGATTGGAAACCGATCGATTCAACTCTAAATTCTGATTGGAAACAGATCGATTCATCTCTAAATTCTGATTGGAAACAGATCGATTGAACTTTAAATTCTGCTTGGAAAAAGATTCAACTCTAAATTCTGATTGGAAACATTGATTTATCTTTAAATTCTGATTGTAAACATATCGATTCACTCTAAATTCTGACTGGAAACAGACTCAATTCTAAATATCGATTGAACTCTAAATTCTGATTGCAAAGAAATCGATTCACTCTAAATTCTGATTGGAAACAGATTCAATTCTAAATATCGATGGAACTCTAAATTCTGACTGGAAACAGATTGATTGAACTCTAAATTCTGATTGCAAAGAAATCGATTCAACTCTAAATTCTGATTGGAAACATATCGATTCACTCTAAATTCTGATTGGAAACAGATTCAATTCTAAATATCGATTGAACTCTAAATTCTGATTGGAAACAGATTCAATTCTAAATATCGATTGAACTCTAAATTCTGATTGAAAACAGATCGATTCAACTCTAAATTCTGATTGAAAACAGATCGATTCAACTCTAAATTCTGATTGGAAACAGATCGATTCAACTCTAAATTCCGATAGGAACTCAGAACTCTTTCACAAACTTTTGTCCTTACAGAAACTGAATTTTTTTATTCAAACACTAAATTTATAACAACTCACTAAAACCACTACAGCGAGTTCCTAAACATTTGTGCTTATTAGATAAAAAAGTATTTGCGCTTCTTAACATTCTGAAAAAAAAAAAAAAAAAAAAAAATCACAATTGCATTACTCCATTAATATTCAATAAAAATAAGAACATATTTTTTGATCATTGTACGTTCAAGAATAAACACGAAATGTTGCTGGAAACTATAAATTGCATTATCATCAAGTCCTGGAGTGTGACATCATATTCTGTTGGTAAATGATTCCTTGGAATCTGAACCTTGTTTTCATCTTCCTAGTAACAGACTCCATGACTACAACTGTTTGTTACCGGTGTCATGACACACATTTATATATATATATAATGCCGTACAGCAGGGATGGGCAGCTTCGGTCCTGGAGTTTAGCTCCAACCCAAACGCACCTGAACAAGGTAATCAATGTTTTCAGGATTACAAGAAAACTACAGGCAGGTGAGTTTTAAAAGGGTTGGAGCTAAACTCTGCAGGACAGTGGCCCACCAGGACCAACGTTGCCCATTCCTGCCTACAGGATTTAAAATATAAAATCCCTGGTGACTTTTGACTTTCATTTTAAACATTATTGGTTGAAAGTTGTGGATATTTCTTTCTAGTTTGCCTAACTATATGAAACGTCATGTTAAAGATTGTTCTCAGCAAACTAAACAATATTAATCTGCAAAACAGCACAAAACTATATTTGAATATTGAATATTATTCAATTAAAACCATGTTGCATCTGATCAGATGTTATAAGTTTATTAGTATAATTTTATTTAATGCCATGTCAGCATCTGAGGACATTTTCATGGCAAAAACTGAATTACTAAAATACAAATATCACATATATATGATACCAACAAAGGAAACAAACACAGGAAGACTTTTTTTTTTTTATATATTAACATTATTCATGCAAAATTCTTACTAAATAAATCCTTAAGTGAACTGATATCATAAAAGAGCTTTCTACTTGCATTAAATCCAGGACAGTCCAATAGAATATGTTTAATAGAAAGGGGAGTCTTGTCAAGTAAATACTCAAATATTTTAAAGTTTTGAATGTTTTTACCATGCTAATTCTGAAATGACATCATCAAATGATGCTTTAGGGGTTCAATTTTTTTTTGAATGAAACATTTCAAAAAACAATAAAGAAAATTAGGTTTCAGTTTGATTTGTGTCAAAAAATCTACAATTTTCCCACAAGCATTAAAAAAAAAAATGCCATTAATGAAAGATGTTTATAATACGATTTTAAATGCAATGCTTACCCAATATTACCTCCAAAAATGCTAATTCCCTTTATAAACAGTGGCAACAGCAATATAATTCGATATAAATCTTCAATAAGTAATATCCATTTATAACTAATCGTTAAAAACATTCTTCCACCAAAGAACAGAATCTGAATTAAGAGTCCAAACTATAGTGTACATAACATGAGAGACTTACCAATATACTCTCCACTTTTGATTGTACAGATTTGCTGTAAAACAAGAAAAACAAAGCTTATTAGTGCGGTTGTGCTTTTAGTTTAGAACATGACATGCCGTTGGCTTCCTGATAACAGGCAGGGCATTTCTTGGAGGTGGCTGCACTCATTCAAGAAAAAGAATTCGTAGAAATAGCTTTTCTTTCATTCTTAATGACGGTGTCAAAGGTCGAGTCGCGTGCATTTCTACTACACCTGCTAAACTAACGGGTTTGTTGGATCGGGAGAAAATACGATTTTTATGACGGACATCTTAGGGTGAGTTTATGTAAAACATGGATGTCTGATTTTAGTCTGATTTCATGGGGATAATGTCTGATTACATTGCTTGAGTTGTCTGATTTCAATTGAAAGACCACTTAAACCTCATTTCCAGTTAAAATCACTTGAAAATGAGATCATATACTTCCATTTGAAATCAGACATCCTATGCAACGACGAGCCATGCGGAAATCCATGTAATAAAATCATTCACCCCAATGCAATTAGAAATCAGACATAATTACAGGTACTGAAATCATTTATCCAATGCAACAAAAGTATACAATCTATGGAATGAGATCAGACATCCCCATGCATTAAATTATGTATTATTTGTATTTTGATATTAGATGTTATGCAATGACATGTGATGCAGTGATACAAGATGAAAATCAGACTCATGCAATGAAATCAAACATCTATTTCAACCGAAATTAGATTTCAGACAATGCACGGAAATCAGATATTACATGCATTTGACACCAGAAATGACATGAAATTAGATCAATCATTCTATGCAATGACATCAGAAAGTCCATGCAATTAAATCAGACATCATATCCATGCAATTAAATCAGACATCATATCCATGCAATGAAATCGTACAGCAATTGAAATCAGACAACCAAATGCAATGCAATTAAAAATCAGACACTCCATGCAACAAAATCATACTAGCTAGCCATGGAACGGAATCAGACATTCCCATGCACTGAATTTAGATATTACTGGAATCTGAAATCAATGACATCTGACGTCCAGTGCAGTGACGAGATAAAATCAGACATCATGCAATGAGATCAGATAATACATGCAACGAAATGCACTGGAATCAGATTTAGGCCTACTGTCCAGCTGAAATCAGGCTGTAAACAATAATACCGAACATGCACTGGAACCAGACATCCCGTTACAAGTGCCAACCATTAGATGCATGCAAGGTGCTCGAGATGTTTTCGAGATCGGACCCTGATCGGACCTCTTACCAAATGGAATTCTTGATCTTGTTGTACTGCAGCGCCGTCGCCTCGAGGCTCTGCAGGGACGGTCCGGGAGCACCGGGCTGTTGTTGTTGATCATCAGCCATCACGGTGAGATTCATGCATGGGAGGAGGAGGAGGAGCAGGAGGAAGAGGAGGACAGCTTCAGCGTGTAGGCCTCATTTGAGCGCATAACGCCCGGAGCCGAGGTGAGACGAGCCTTTACCGGGAGTCTGGACCGAGCAGCACGGGCTCGGCGGTCAGATTCGGACGCATAAACAGCGGCGGGCGAGAACGCGACGGAAAAACACGGAGATTCTCGGTGCGGCGGACAGAAACAGCAGCAGCCGCCACGGACCGAGCTGCAGGCGGGAACTGCGCATGCGCACAGGCGTGTGCGCGCTCGCGTGTGTAACCTGGCTACACTTTTGCAGAAAATTGTCCTCAAAAGTGCACAAAATCTTCATTTTATTCCTAAATAAAAGTAAAATGTGTTTCTTTTTATTACAAAAATCTAAAAAAGAGCAGAGTTTGGCTTAGTCTTTATTTACTTTTACAAAAGAAGTCAAGTGACTCCTCAAAAAAAGGCCAACAGGTAATAATCCAGTACTTAGAATTTTATTTTTAAAGCAAATTAATTTGTTTAATTGTACTCTAATACTGAACTAGTATGTTGGACTATAATATATGCAGTATTTTGTACTGTTTCCATTTTCATATATATATATATATATATATATATATATATATATATATATATATATATATGCTCTTTAACAGCAAAGATAGCACTCAAATCATGAAAATAAAATGTATTTCTCTTAATCATAAGTTATGATAATTCCTAATCATAAGTTATATCTCATATATTTGCAGTACACAACAAAGCATACTGTTGTTACCTAAAACTATTAAAAATTGTTAATTGAAATAAATGGTAGGCCTATTCTTTTTTACTAATGTACTTCAATGTACTGTAGAGCAATATATGTGCACAAGACATTGTATAATTCCTAGCTTTATTTGAAAATTATAGAATTCTATAGTAGATCAGTAAAAGCTGAAAATCATTTACATTATGGGAAGGAAAAAAGCTTCATAAAATCTTTATTAATACCTACAAATGTGCAAAGGAACATAGAAATCACACAAAAGACATTGGATTTGGATGTCTGATTTTCTTTTGTCACTGATTGCATGTGATTATGTCTGATTTTATGGTATTATCATCTGATACCATTATTATTATTATTGTGAAAGGTCAACTTACATTGTGTAAAAACTTTAATTTTGTTGTATGGCAATAAATGCCCTTAATAAATGTTTATAGATGCTTTGGCAATGTAAATCATTTGAACGTGGCAATAAAGCTATTTAAACCTTAAACTTTATAAATGAATACACAACAGTAGTTGTACACTGCCCTCTACTGTTGACACAGAATAGCAATACTTAACATTAACTCTACACTGATCCTACTGTTGATACGCAACACAGCATAAACATATGCCCTATACTGCCCTCTGCTGTTAATAACTCTACACTGGCCCTCTATACATCTCTATACTGCCCTCTGCTGTTAATAACTCTACACTGGCCCTCTATACATCTCTATACTGCCCTCTGCTGTTAATAACTCTACACTGGCCCTCTATACATCTCTATACTGCCCTCTGCTGTTAATAACTCTACACTGGCCCTCTATACATCCCTATGCTGCCCTCTGCTGTTAATAACTCTACACTGGCCCTCTATACATCTCTATGCTGCCCTCTGCTGTTATTAACTCTACACTGGCCCTACATACATCCCTATACTGCCCTCTGCTGTTAATAACTCTACACTGGCCCTCTATACATCTCTATGCTGCCCTCTGCTGTTAATAACTCTACACTGGCCCTCTATACATCTCTATGCTGTCCTCTGCTGTTAATAACTCTACACTGCCCTCTATACATCTCTATGCTGCCCTCTGCTGTTAATAACTCTATACTGCCCTCTATACATCTCTATGCTGTCCTCTGCTGTTAATAACTCTACGCTGACCCTCTATTCATCTCTATACTGCCCTCTGCTGTTAATAACTCTACACTGGCCCTACATACATACCTATGCTGCCCTCTGCTGTTATTAACTCTACACTGGCCCTACATACATCCTATACTGCCCTCTGCTGTTAATAACTCTACACTGCCCTCTATACATCTCTATGCTGTCCTGTGCTGTTAATAACTCTACACTGCCCTCTATACATCTCTATGCTGCCCTCTGCTGTTAATAACTCTATACTGCCCTCTATACATCTCTATGCTGTCCTCTGCTGTTAATAACTCTACGCTGGCCCTCTATACATCTCTATACTGCCCTCTGCTGTTAATTACTCTACACTGGCCCTCTATGCATCTCTATACTGCCCTCTGCTGTTAATAACTCTATGCTGGCCCTTTATGCATCTCTATACTGCCCTCTGCTGTTAATAACTCTACACTGGCCCTTTATGCATCTCTATACTGCCCTCTGCTGTTAATAACTCTATGCTGGCCCTCTATACTGCCCTCTGCTGTTAATAACTCTACACTGGCCCTCTATGCATCTCTATACTGCCCTCTACTGTTAATAACTCTATGCTGGCCCTCTATGCTGCCCTCTGCTGTTAATAACTCTACACTGGCCCACTATACATCTCTATACTGCCCTCTGCTGTTAATAACTCTATGCTGGCCCTCCATATGTCTCTATACTGTCCTCTGCTGTTTATAACTCTACATTGGCCCTCTATATATCTCTATACTTCTTTTTGCAGTTAATAACTCTACACTGGCCCTCTATACATCTCTATGCTGTTAATAAACAATACAACAACAATCTGTACACTGCTCCCTGCCGGTACTAAATGTTAATGTTCTCCCACACCACATCGATGAATATTCTCAACAATTTTATTTTCAAAGCAATACTTAAGTATGTTGGACTATAATATATGCAGTATTTTGTACTGTTTCTATTTTCATATATATATATATATATATATATATATATGTATATATATTTATTTATTTTTTGAATAGGAATGATATTCACTCATACATGCTCTTTAACAGCAAAGATAGCACCCAAATCATGAAAATATAATGTATTTCTCTTGAAATGTGTGTATTTTCCATCAATGTCCCAGCTAAGACAAAACCTAATCATAAATTCTCTCATAATCACTTCTCAGGTGTTGTTTATGAACGTTATAATACCTAGATGACATATTATTTGCCAAAATATATAGTGTACAACAAAGCATACTGTTGTTACCTAAAACTATTAAAAATTGTTAATTGAAAAAAAGCTGAAAAAAATATTAGACGGAATAATTAAAAGTTAGAAATCAATGAAAACTAAGTTGAAGTACTAAAGTCACTAAAACGGAAATAAAAATAAATTAAAGTTACATAGAAATATTAAAATTTACACAAAAAATAAATAAAAATAATAAAATTGACAATCTAGAAAATTTACTAATAACTGAAACTAAAAATATAAAAAATAAAAGCTTATTAATAAATAATATTAGAATACTAATAATAACCTAATCTTATAAAACTTAAACTCTGAAAACCAATAGTAATAAATAATTTACTAAATAAGTACTAAAAGCACTAAAACTTAAAATAAGCTAAAGGTAAATAGAAATATATTTAATTTAATAAAGACAACAAAAGCATATTAAAGAATTACTAAAACTAAAATTAAATCTATTTCAAAACATTTATAAATACTATAATAGTATATAAATAATAAAAAACGTGTTATATTACGTGTCCACAGAGGCAAGGAAGCACGGAGACAGGAGTTGTATTAACAAAGTCTTTATCTATATTGTGATGCAGGGGAAGTACAAAACAGAATAACACGAACACTTATACGCAAACGAGATCGGATAAGAACTAAGGGAAAACACGGGGGTATATATACAGATGAAGACAATTGGAGAGACAGGGTAATTAACAAGACACAGCTGAATATGATTAGACAAATGAGTGGTGGGAACAGAACCAAAACACATGTGAAACAATGAAAACAAACAGATATACATGTAACAATATGCTTATAAAATTAGCATGAAAATTAGAAAGTACTAAAATCACTAAAATGAAAAGAAAAATTAAAGATAAATAAACTTACAAACTTACTAAAAACAAACTAAAATTAAAACAAAAACTATAAAATAAAATAAAAGTTGATTCAAAATATTAATAAATACTATAACAGTATAATACAAAAATAACACTGCACTGCACAGAATAGTGAATCCCACAATGCAGTTCACTCAACATAACTCCTGTCTCATTATTTGATCAGACTGTCATTAAGACATTTTTACACAAAATATGGTCATGTCGCACACTGCTCGCATTATGTCACACTGTGTTTACTTTAAACGCAGCACAAGATCCTCATTTACTTCATTAAGCAGACGCTGCTCTTCATCTCAAACACCGGCCACAGACTGACTGAACGAGTCCATTAACAATCCAAACAACAGGCCGGAGAGGGGCAGGAGGGCCGTTAGAAAGAATAACACGCACCCAGGGGGTAATCAGCGGCGAGAGGGGTGCTTAACCGGACGCATGGACCCCATTGTTCTCCTAAATGGGTAAGTGTCTCTAATTGCCCAGTTAGGTCCCTCAGTAGCTGCCGTCTGTCCAGGGCAGTAAAGTGGCTCAGAAGGCTGGGGCCGACGGCAACAGAGCCGCAGACTTTAGACGGAAGAGCCGCGTCTGTCTGTTTTAAAATCAGTTCAATGCACTTTCTTGTCATAAAGCGATTCCTTTCCTCATCTCTTGTGTGTTTCATCTTCCAGACAGAATTTGGCCGGATCAGACCATCAGACTGTCACGTGGCTCGGGACGCTCCGTTAGTCTGGAAACAACTGCCACCTCGGTGCAGAAACCTGACGTCTCACATAAAACCAGTTAGTTGATGTCTTCTGCAAGTTGTTTTTGGCTTACAGTACAAGTCTGTAGTTGACAAATAACATGTGCATTATGCATTTCAGTGAAAATCTATGGTAAAGTATATAATTCAGGTCTTGTAACTGGGTGAAAGAACTTTTGACTAAATTACAGCAGATTTCATATTTTTACCATTCAGTGTTATCATCTTGAAAGCATGATCTTATAGTATAAAAATATGTGATTTTGACTAAATTGCAAGATATGGCATGAAAATGGCACAAAAGTTGTTTGCACAGGTAAATATGCAGTGGAACTGCTCACCGTTTATGCTATTAGAAAGCCAGAGCAGAAGTGAATTTCATTTCAAAAGTACAAATATTCCATGTTATTCTGAACTCATAAAAACCTGCATGCATGATCAGTTTTTGAGATGCAGATTAACATGTCAATAATCTTCTGATGGTAAAAAATTAATGCAATTCATGGTGAAATAATAAGTTATAGTTATGTGCACCTTTAAAATATTTAATTGGCTAAAAATGGCATTTTTAAAGAAATTTCATTGGTTTTTACAACATGAACACTGGATTCTTTAAACTAAATATTAGTGACTCACTAATGATAAAAACAATAATAAATGCAGCAGCTTCCCAGGGAACAAAAATAAGTTTGCAAACGTTCCCGTTAAGTTACGAAAAGATTATTTCAGAATGTTCCCTTTCTTTAATTTTTAAGCAAAACATTCCATGTTGAACTATTTTGAACATTCCATTTTGAATTATATTGGAATGTTAGTTTCGAAAGTTCTCTGAACATTCCGAAAACAAAGAGTAACATTTAAAAATGTTACACTAAAACACTTTGACCACTTTAACATTCCGTGAACATTATTGATGACCAGATAACTTTGAACGAGCGTTATTAGACGAACGTTTCCTGTCAGCTGCTGGGATCACAGCGTGTGAAAAGAACTAACAAATATAATTTTTAGTATAAATAAACTGTAGCCTGTAGAGGCTGGTTTGGCCAGAGGGACCCTGCAGTAGTGAAGGGCTGTAAATGCTAATGTCACGAGCACTAATGTGAGATAATCCAGTGAAGTACGCTGCGTTAAGCACGTCTGAGACATTAGAGGGACAATGCCCTGTTACATCTGCAGCACGAGCTTGAGGATTTGAATACGAATGCAGCCGCTGTGGTCAGATCAAAGCTGGGCCGCTGGACAGGTAGACTGCAGACAATGGCAGACAGGCTGCTCGCGAGGCTCTTGCTGGCAGAGGAAGCTCAAATTGACATGCTGGAGACGCCTGTCTGCCCAGCGGTCTCCACGCAGACCAGACGTTCAGCACAAAGCTTTGCAGGAACACGTCCTCGCTGCTTCGTGTAAAACCTCTGGTTTTAGAATGTGACGATAATAAAATATTGTCGTGTTTCTGCATTGGAACAATATTCAAAGATGAACCGAATGCAACACAAAAACACACGCAGAATCTCACATACGAGCTACGAAAGTATAAAGAACGTGTGAACGTGCCTTATATTTGTGCTGTGAATGTGTGATGCATCAGATGTCAGGTGGAACAACATGAACATTATCAGTCTGCTAGTCAGGCATAAAATAATAAAATAAAACAACAATAATAAAAAGAAAATGTTAAAAACTTATATTTTTAATTAGAGAATTTCCACTTGAAAATGATAGATCTCGATAACAGAAGCAGCAAATTTCAACCAATATCTTTATATGTTGTCATCATTTATCGTTACGTTTTATCATCCAAAATGATCTTTTTTTATCACGTACTAAAAGTTTTACCAAAAACATTTTTTGCACAAATATTGATAACTATTGATAAATATTGTATAATCTGAAATGATCTGAATGTATAAATGAATCTTGTCATAAAAAACATGTATTTTATTTAAAAATATGAAGTAAAATTGTTTAAATATTAAATTGCATGATATTGCTGCAGATTTCAGCCAACATATTTACTGATTTGGTCATTAAAATTTGTCTGCACAAATATTCTATTAAAAAATATGAAGTGAAATTTACAGAGTGGTTTTGATGAAATTGCATGAAATTGCAGCAGATTTCTGCCAGCATACTAATTATTGATTGATAATTTCATCTTTTTGTCATAATTTAGACTTAGTCATAATTATGACAGAATATGTCATAATATTGATCAATATATATTGATATTTTTTTAAAATGTCACAAAACATTTTCATAAAAGAATATGTAGTGAAATGCAGTAGTTTTCATTCAACTGCTGAAAACTACAGCAGACTGCAACCAACATATTGATGAATTTGTTCATTATTTATGATTCAGTTTTATCGTCTGAAATGATCTGAACTTATAAACAAATCATGTACTAAAAATCTCACAAAAAATCAGGTTTGCACAATAAATACACATAGTGAAATGTAGCTGTTTAGACTTCAACCAACAGTTTTTCATTATTCATTATTCAGTTTTTTCATCTGAAATGACGTGTAAGTGAATCCTGCACCCCAAATGTCACATCAAATAAAGTTTGCACACTGTATTAGTGACACCGGTGGTCCATGACTCTGTAAACAGAGGTTAAGTGTGTCTCTTTGATTGTGTATTTAATGTCCCCCCTCACACCCCCCCGTCTGGGGCCCGTTATCTCCTGCTCGTCACCCTGTCTGCGGCCCTCAGATGTGTCGTTGATAACATCTGCCCGCCTCTATATAAAGACAGACACGGCTCAGCTTCTGCATCACTCACCCATCATGGATCTCTCCTGCCTGCTGCTCCTCTTCTCTCTCGCGGCCCACGTCGGGGCCTTCGACCTGGGCCAGACCACACGCTGCGTCCCCGTCCCTCACCAGATGAGCATCTGCCAGGATGTTCCGTACTCGGAGATGAGGTTACCCAACCTGCTGGGTCACAGCAGTCTGGAGGAAGCGGTTCCGCGCTCGGACGACTGGAGGACGCTGCTCCACACCGGCTGCCACCCGCAGGCCCGGGCCTTCGTCTGCTCGCTCGTCGCTCCCGTCTGCCTGGACAGGTACGCGCAGAGACGCTCTTCATCCTTAGAGATTTTCTGTGATGAAAGTTCATTCAAAAGATTAAATTGCATTAGATTTCAACTTACATATTGATTGATGTTTTCACTATTTATCGTTAAGTTTTATCAATTGAAATGATCTGAACGTATAAATGAATCATGTAGGAAAAATGTCACAAAATATTAGGCTTGCATGATTTTTTGTTTAAAAAATATGTAGTATAGTAGTGTTTTTAAATGAAATTGCAGCAGATTTCAGACAATATAGTTTTTTTATAGTTTATCAATACATTTTATCATCTGAAATGATCTGAACGAATAAATGAATCATGTACTAAATTATGTTTGCATAATTAAAAAAAAAAAATATGTAGTGAAATTTAGAGTGATTTTAAGTAAATTGTAGCAGATTTAAGCCAACATATTCATAGATTTTTTTAACTATTTATTTTTTAAGTTGAATCATTTTAAATGAACTGAACGTATAAATGAATCATATAATAAAAATGTACAAAATTATGTGTGCATAAATATGTAAAATTTACAAAGTGTTTGTTTTTTAATGAAATTGCTGCAGATTTCAGCCAAAATATTGATTCATTTTTTCCGTTGTTCATTATTAAGTTTTATCATCTGAAATGATCTGAGCATTTACATTTTTATCATGTACTAAAAATGTCACAAACATTTTCTTTGCACAAATATTTTAGAGATTTGTTTTGGCTAAATTGCAGGAAATAGCAGCAGATTTCAACCAACAGACTGATAGATTTTAACTTCATTAAGTTTTATCTGAACATATAGATTAATCATGTATTAAAAATGTCACAAAAATTATGCTTACACAATTTTTTAATTAAAAACTTTGCAGTAAAATTTACAAAGTGAATTTGCAGGAAATTGCAGCAGATTTCATCCAACATATTGATTGATTTTGTCATAATTTATCAACTTAAATGATTTGAGTGTATGAATGAATCCTGTACTAACAGTTGATCTGAACGTATGTGATTGCGTCTGCAGGTTCATCCAGCCCTGTCGTAGTGTGTGCATGGCCGTGAAGGAGAGCTGTGCCCCCGTGTTGGCCTGCCACGGACACGCTTGGCCCGAAGCCCTGAACTGCAACCGCTTCCCTGCACAGGACGACACGTGCCTGACGCCGCTGCCCAAACACATCAGCGCCTTCTCCAAAGGTCAGACCTCAAACACTCACTGACAGCATCTACCTAATGCAGAAATGTAACTGTAACTGCATTGAGTTAACCGTATATTCTTGTGTCTGCAGAATTCCCTCAGCCTGTGTGTCAAAGCTGCCCATTTGTGGAGGAAGCGCCATCTCTCAAAACCGTGCTGGACGCCCTCTGCCTCAATGACTTTGGTAAGCAGTTATTCATAAACATACCAGTTCAACAGATTGAAGTCTTGTGATGTGGTTTGCAGTTTCATTATTTCATTGGAGTTATAATTATGACATTTTTGACATAATTTCATCTTTTTATGTCATAATTAAGATTTATTCCTTTTTATGTCATAATTTCTTCCTTACATTAATTTTTACCTTATAATGACTTAGTACGTTAAAACATTATCTTTGTATGTCATAATTTCAACTTTTTATGGCACAATTTCAACTTTTTGTCATAATTTAGACTTATTAGACCTATACTAATTATGACAGTATATGTCATAATTTTGATTTTTATCTCAAAATTATGACTTGTTCATAGTAATGACTTAGTATGTCATAATTCAGACTTTTTATCTTATAGTTATGACTTAGTATGTCATAATTATGACTTATGACTTTTTGTCATAATTTCTACCTTACAATAATTTTTACCTTATTTACTAAATGATTTAGTATGTTATAACAATGACTTTGTAGGTCATAATTTTGACTTTTTATGTCATAATTTCTACTTAATATGTCATAATTAAGACTTTTTGTCATCACTTTAAGTCTTTTATGTTATGATTAAGATTTACCAAAGCAGTTTTTTCTTATGTTGCGGAAATAAACTTCTGTACTTTTGGAACACATAGCTCACCTTCTTTTCTCTCTGCAGCTGTGAAAGCCAAGATCTCCCGGCGTCGTGTGGCGTCCACGGAGCCGGAGCTGACAGTCGAGGGCCCGGTGGAGTTCATCCAGCGCGGGCCGCTGCTGCCCTACGACACCGCCAGTCTGCTGCAGCGCTGGCTGCTCATCAACCTCAGGTGTGCGTACACGCTCGTCCGACCCGGCCGCGCACAGCTCTACCTCATCACGGGAACCATGCGAGCGAGCGGATCCATCGAGCTGTCCAATCTATTCCCGTGGCTGAAGAAAGACTTGCACATCACTTCAGCGACACGCAAATGGAAGCACCACAAGTGCTGAGTGAGCTCGAAATTGTGGGGAAAAAAAGAGACAATTGTAGATTAAGAACATGAAAAATGTGATTATATGAGAGTGATGTGATTTCTAACGCCCCCTTGTGGTCGAGAATATAATTCTCTTTCTCTCTCTCACATACACACACACACAGCTCTTTAATCTCATAGACTTGAGATGCACTCAAATTGTTGTACATAGAGATTAATATTATTTTCTATTCAGATGTAATTTGTAAAGATGTTCAGATGTAATTGTATTTATGTCTGTTTTTCATTGTTTTGTGTGTGATGTAAATAATAAATGTTTCTAAACTATATAATTGTGTTTTTGACCAATTGTTTGTGAAGATCTAGAAAAGATCTCCTGTGTTTCTGGGCCCAAAATGAACATTGCTCTGATCTTAACTACACTGATCAGTAGTGTGACACTGTAGATTAGAAGAGATTTTTTTCTGCCAAAGAAATAGTTTACACTATAATGTTCAAATGTTTGGGGTCAAGCATTCTCTCTATCTGTGCGTGCGTGCTTACATAAGAACATAGTGCATACAATAACGTATGTCATAGAAGTTTCCAACTTGAAGGCATATCAACACACATGTCATGACCAGTATTTAACATTAGGTGGCTGTTACAATGTGCTTGTCTGTATATATTAAGCATCATCAATATGATGTATACTGAATTTGATATATTATAATTAGTTTTTGAGCATTGAGGCACATTAATCATTTTAATGTTATGCATTTAGAATGTCATACTCTGATTTTAGTGATTGAAATACTGAGGTGTATAAGGATTGAATGAATCTCAAACCTCAGTATCTTCAGCTGACAGTTTGGGCTCTTCAGTCCATCAGAGAGCAGCTTCACTCCTGAATCATACAGCTCACTGTGACTCATGTACATCTCCATCAGGGGTGAGTTTGGTATCTGCAGGGCCAACAGGACATTTATCCATGTCATTTATTGTGTGTTCATCTTGTAGGAACAGTGTTTTAAACATTTAAGCTTTCTATAAAAAATATAAATGTTACGTAAACTGGAACTGATGTGAAAAAGTCAAGTGAAAATACCTTTCAAATGTATGTCTATGAAATCACTGTTTAGTAAATCCATTTTAGAAAATACATATTTTACTCTCCAAAATCATTAAAAACATGATATTTTTACACTGCATCTTATGCTGAAATTGATTTACAGAGTTAAAAACTTTGAACAAACAGCTGTCAACAAGTTCCTTACATGGCTTTTCTGCAGCGTCGCACAGCTGGCAGGTGATTCATGGGGCCAAATAGTTCATTACTGTTCATCCATAGGTCAAACTCATCCAGCAACTCCTGACATCAGCAGTACGTAAGCCATCAATGAGAACATGGAAGACGAGAGCTCTCTTTCTGGAGATGATCTGAAGAATAATATAAATACTTTCTTTATAAGTACTTTTTTAAGATATTAGTTTTCTCACTCTCTTCGTGTCTGCATGTCCTCTGTGTAATAATCTAGTTCCCTTTACGTTTGACGTATGTAAGAACTGAACCGACGAATTGGGGTATTGCATGAGAGTTCATGTTCTTATGGTGGAAACATGACTGTCGCGATGTTACGGTCGAGATTTGCTTACCTTGGTCCTCAAGGGCAAATCTCTTCCCTATGCTCCGATCTAGTGTCTTTGTGGTGGCCATCAGAAAAGCGCTACTTCGGCGAATAGACTGGGTGACCCGAGGATTATGGTCAGGGCTTCCCCACCGAGGTAATCTCCGTGGGCCCCTCACCCCTCTAGTACATCGCAGCCTGCGGTGCTTCCAGAAGATCGTTCTGGTCCCTCGCTTGAACGACCAGCTGATATAGCTTGACTAAGTGATCTAACTCTGTCATGTCCTCAATCAGTATGCAATGAACATGACACTGATCGAATGCGTGTTTATTCTTGATATTTTATTTAGAATTTTCTTGAAATTTTTCTTTAAACGCAACGACTTTATTCTCAAAGTTTAATGAGTTTATTCTCGACATTTTATTCAAACCTTTTTCTCTAAATTCAATGTTTTTTCTCTTTTTTTTGTTCTCAACATTGTATTTTGACTTTTCTTCTCGAAATTTAACAAGTTTAATCTCATATTATAATGACTTTAATGTCGAGATGGTTTTATTTTTTTATTATTGCTTTTTTATAATTCCGTTGTTTTGGGCTACTTTTTTTTTATAACATCTCTCTCTCTCTTTCTCTTCCCCTATTTGTACTTTTTCCCACTTCAGAACTGGAGTATAACATCATACAACCTGGATGTGTGTATGTTTGTGTGTGTTTGTGTCTTTGTATGTTTGTATATGTGTGTGTGTGAGTGTGTTAGTGTGTGTTTGTGAGAGACTGTGTTTGTGTGTTTGTAAGCGTGAATCTAAACAGCTCTACTTCAGTGTCAGGAGGGGTTGTGTTCGGCCCTGGGTCTCCTGCATTGTGCTCTTTAATTCACAGAGGCTGCCCTCCATTCAGCATATGAAGAGCTGCGATGGCAGGAACTATTGAGAGATGGCCGTTTTAAAGAGGTCGTGGAGAGAAAAGAGGGGAGAGACCTTTCACAGCTGGCCTAACAACGAGAGGACTTCGCCGGAGTCTTTACAGACTGTCAATGAGGGCTCTAATTTTTTTCAGTTGTCCTTTAAAAGGCATAAAAGCTTCAAATGGGTTCACATGAACTAACGTTTTAGTGACTCCACTTCATAAAGGACTAATTCTCCCTGTTTGGGAAAACCATGCGGACTAGAATAGTGGAGACGGGAAATTTCTCTATTAAATAAAAATGTACAAGTTAAAGCATATAATTTATATATTATATGCTTATAAGTTATAATATATACACACTTTATTATGTTCCTGCGACCCAGAAATTCGATTTTTTCCTGTGCAGAGGATATAATTTTTCAGTAATTTTTTTCTGAAATCACAGTTTTGATTCCCGCATATCTTAAAGATCTTTTCATACATACCAAATGTATTTAGTATTTAGCAATTATAACTCTCTTAGTTTTTAAAAAGATATAATGTCACACTTCAGCACTTCAGTATCATTTGCAATTTTGCAATTTTTTTGATAAAATGTAAGATGATGAGTTTTAAAACCAAAGAAAATGGTCTTATTTTGTGAGAGTTCATTTCTTTAGTAAAAAAATACTTAAAACATCAGTCAAACCTTTACTCCATCACATTGACCTCAATATTAGGAGGATTGTTGATGATTTCACTAGTACAATCGAGTTTAAAGTTTGCCGATTTGTCCGTCACAGTATGTTGTTCGTCTGATTAGTCACAAGCAGATTTCCTGATCTATAACCCCACGGAGAATCTTTCCACATCCGAACAGCTCCCTGTTAACACACATTACATATTCATCGGCCGACGGCCTGCCCGCTACCAGCGAGGCCAATAAAACTGCAAATTTGATTACATGTGGCCTTTGGCTCTGTGTCGGGGGGACAAAGAGAGCGGCTGTCTGCAGCGATTAGCATGCCCAGCATGAGGTGATGTTTCCCCCAAAAGACTGGCCCGGTTCCCCCCTGCGCTGGACATGCCTGTTTACAGACGCACTTCTGAGACGCCAGAGACGCCGCCAACATTCGCTGAGCCTTGAGGCACATCTCCTGCTGTACAATACATATTTAATTTTTTAAAAAATTATTTTTATATTATTATATATTTATTTACATATGTGTGTGTGAATATATATATATATATATATATATATATATATAGTTTTTAATTTTTAAATATAGTTTTTAAATTTTAACAAAAAAAAAACCAAATGCTATGTTTTCAGATTTTGAATAATCCAAATAAAACATGTTTATTTTCATTTTGAAACTACACAATAGTAATTTTTTAACTTCAGAAATCAATATTTGGTGGAATAATACTAAGAATAAACTTGATTTCTTTCTTATTCGAGATCTGAAAGCATCTTTTTTGTTACTTTGACCAGCTGTCATTTTCTGCTAATAAATGCTCTACTTGACAAGATTTTTTTTACTTAAAATGTGTAAAGAAATGTTGTCAGCACTTTATAGAATAAAACAAAAATCATCATTTTACTCAAACACATATAACACACTTACATATAACTAGTAAATCCAGAATAAAATGCTAATTTTCTCTTTCAAGAGCTATATATATATATATATATATATATATATATATATATATATATATACATAGCATTAAGAAAATTAAGTTTATTTTGTTTGTAATTACTGTAATACCATCTTTTGCACTATAAAATTATTAAAAAGTTAAGTGATTTTAATGTTATTTAGCATAAATTTAAGGCAATACAACAAATATGACAAAGAGCATTAGATTTACATTTTAAATACAATTTAAATAGTATACCATTAATCTTTCACATTATGGCAAAGCTAATATTACATATTTGTTAATTATTGTAACATGCTTAATAAAAAAAAAAACATATATATATATTAATGATGCAAAAATTAGATCTCAAATTTTCATCTTTTACCCTAAAATTATATATATATATATATATATATATATATATATATATATATATATATATATATATATATATATATATATAGTGCTTTTTTAATAAATTCAAACACAATTTTAAAAAATTTACCATTATTTTTCACATTATGGTAATGCTAAAGAGATTTTTTATCAAATTACAGTAACATGCTCAATTATAAAGAACATAATCTTAATGATGCTAAAATTAGACCTCATCTTTTCATCTTTCACTCTAAATTATTATATACAAATATGCAAAATATTTTTTTGGAGGGAAGGTAAAAAATGGGTTGCTGGTGAGATTCACACACACATTAATTGTTGTAAAATAGCACTTGTTGATTGCAAACAAGTTCTCATTGTCCCCAGCTGTGCGACGACGGACAACAATAAACTAAAGAAATATAGTCACATTGATAGACTGAGGGACAGATACTTCTCCAGGCCGGCTCTCAAAGGCCTCCTCAATGGACTCGCTGAAAAAAGATATTACTATTTACTGCCGCTGGGGTCTGTTTGGTGTGCAAGTTAAACTTTGGCCGGGAGTCCATTGTCTCCAATGTCTATCATTTAATGGGAACTTTGACATAATGAATGAAGGGGTTCCACCTTCTGTCCCGCAGAAAGAGCCCACTCTTATCAGAGCGCCGCGCCTCGGCCAATCACAGACTCCCAGGGAAAGAGCGCATTGTTTTCTTTGTGTTTTTTAATGAAGTTAACTCACACACCAGTGGGAGAAACTCTACACTCCAGAATGATCTCCTAAAACGAACGAGGTACCTGTAAGACATGGCTGGATTTCCTCCGAGGCATCCTGGATTTGGGAATTCCGGGAAGTGTTTTCTCATAGAGAACCTGCTGCGTCCGGGAAGTTCCTCACCTGCGGCAGGTGTGCGTTTTCCCGCTCTGAGTCTGATGCTGAAGTGTGTTTCTCACAGCGGGGCCCCCGAGGGCCGGCAAACGAAGGACGGGGACGTGATTCAGCCAACGCCAGGTAAGACGACCTGCAACGCCGACAAGAAGCAAGAGGCATTTCAATGACAGATCAGACGACATATTAATATCACACGTTTTCTAATGTGTCACTTCATGCAATATTATTGCAACTTCAATTAAATTAAAGCTTTGTTCACTCAATATCCTCATGAAAATACACACTTTAAAAAATGCTGAGTTGTTTCAATCCGTGTTTCGTCATATATGGACTAATCCAACCGTTGGGTTTAAAATCTACTTAAAAAAAATTAAACCAAAAGTTGTATTTGTCCATATTTGACCCAAACATGGGTTAAAACAACCCAGCATTTTTTAGAGTGTATCTAGATTTACAAACAATATTTAAAGTTCAAACAAAGTCTCATTTTTCACATGTAATTTGAAGAATAATCACTATTTTAAGCAAATAATTTGTACTTTAATAGGTTAGTAAAAGAAATGTTTGTGTCCTGCAACTGATCACCATTTTTTAAATTTTTTTTAGCATTTTGCTTTTCACTACTTCATTTTATCATATATAATATAAATATGCATAAGAGAACATATTTATATATTTTATTTATACATAATATTTTTCTTTTGTTACAAGTTATTTTATATATGATATTTATATATGACATTTACATATATATTTATATGTATATATTTTATTTTTATATAAAGTATTCTTAATTTTATGTCATAAACTTTTCTTTTATATAGGCTAATATATATATATATATATATATATATATATATATATATATATATATATATATATAATGTATAAAAGAAAATATGTATATCTACAGTTCTACAGTGTGGAAAATTATTTTATTAATATTCCATGTAGTCTCTTGATTAAGATAAATATACTAAAATATATTTAAATAATAGTTTAATGTTTTTAAGAAATTATTAAGCATATAAGACGTAGAAGAATATAGTTTAAAATGAAGTGTGCAATGTTGTCAACTACTCATGTGGAATATTCTGGTTAATTCTATTAATACATCATTATTGTTGAGATGCACATTAAACGTAATTGATTTTAACAATGCACAAACTTAATTATTTACACTTTTCCTCGTTGTTTACTCTACTTTTCAAAATCTAATCTCTCAAATTCATGCCGCACAGATCATACTCAATATTTATCAACTATTTTCTCATGATAGAATAATAGTAAAGTTATCAAAATATTGGTCTTCCTGATATTGATATACTTGATGTTTTTCCTTCACTATCTGCATTAAAAGAAAATTAGTCTTTTCAAGAAATGTATAGATCTACAAAACTAATTTCAAGCAAATTAGAAGATAGATTAATTATACTTTAGATAGGAATTAGATAGAAGCAATCAAGTCCTGTATGTTTTTAACAGTGATGCTTATATAAAGCTGTTCGATCTGCAGACTCGTGGCTGATATAATGTGATTAAAACACAGTTTCACTCATCCATCCGTCTCTCGCTCTAGTTGTAATGGCTGGTGTCGCTCTGCCCTGCTGCTCTGGATCTGGATCTGTGATGTCATCTACTCCTCTGTTCCCTAGTAAGAAAACTGCCTCATCAACACACAAACACACACACACTTCTACAAATAGCTCATTTTGTTCATAATGGCCATAGCTAATTCCCTCTAAATTTCACTGGTATTCATGAGCACACACACACACACACACACTGCTAAGGTTAGAATTTGCTGCTAAAAGATGATCATTCAGCCACCCTGATGAGCAACAGCCAATCTGTGCTACCAATTGCCTTCAAATTCTATTTATATATCCAGATATTTATATTTAATTATAGAGCAACACCCTTGGAACCACCCAGAACACCATAGCAACCACCTAGTAACAACTCAGAACAACCTAGCAACAGCATAGCAACACGCAGAACTCAACAGCAACACCCTAGCAACAACCCAAAACAAAAAAACATTGAAAAATGCCAAAAATCTATTGAAAATGCTTCTATTTTGCATTATTTCGTAATAACAATTTAATAAAACCATAGCAGCCGCCTAGTAACAACTCAGAACACCCTAGCAACAGCATAGCAGCACGCAGAACTCACTAGTGAGTACATAGCAGCACTCTAGCAACAACCCAAAACAAAGCAACATTGTAAAATGCAAAACTCTATTGAAAATGCTTCTATTTTGCATCATTTTTGTAATAACAATTTAATAAAACCATAGCAACCACCTAGTAACAACTCAGAACACCCTAGCAACAGCATATCAACAGGCAGAACTCACTAGTGAGTACATAGCAACGCCCTAGCAACAACCCAAAACAAAGCAACATTGTAAAATGCAAAACTCTATTGAAAATGCTTCTATTTTGCATCATTTTTGTAATAACAATTTAATAAAACCATAGCAACCACCTAGTAACAACTCAGAACACCCTAGCAACAGCATATCAACAGGCAGAACTCACTAATGAGTACATAGCAACACCCTAGCAACAACCCAAAACAAAGCAACATTGTAAAATGCAAAACTCTATTGAAAATGCTTCTATTTTGCATCATTTTTGTAATAACAATTTAATAAAACCATAGCAACCACCTAGTAACAACTCAGAACACCATAGCAACAGCATATCAACAGGCAGAACTCACTAGTGAGTACATAGCAACGCCCTAGCAACAACCCAAAACAAAGCAACATTGTAAAATGCAAAACTCTATTGAAAATGCTTCTATTTTGCATCATTTTTGTAATAACAATTTAATAAAACCATAGCAACCACCTAGTAACAACTCAGAACACCCTAGCAACAGCATATCAACAGGCAGAACTCACTAGTGAGTACATAGCAACACCCTAGCAGCAACCCAAAACAAAGCAACATTGTAAAATGCAAAACTCTATTGAAAATGCTTCTATTTTGCATCATTTTTGTAATAACAATTTAATAAAACCATAGCAACCACCTAGTAACAACTCAAAACACCCTAGCAACAGCATATCAACAGGCAGAACTCACTAATGAGTACATAGCAACACCCTAGCAACAACCCAAAACAAAGCAACATTGTAAAATGCAAAACTCTATTGAAAATGCTTCTATTTTGCATCATTTTTGTAATAACAATTTAATAAAACCATAGCAACCACCTAGTAACAACTCAGAACACCCTACCAACAGCATATCAACAGGCAGAACTCACTAATGAGTACATAGCAACACCCTAGCAGCAACCCAAAACAAAGCAACATTGTAAAATGCAAAACTCTATTGAAAATGCTTCTATTTTGCATCATTTTTGTAATAACAATTTAATAAAACCATAGCAACCACCTAGTAACAACTCAGAACACCCTAGCAACAGCATATCAACAGGCAGAACTCACTAGTGAGTACATAGCAACGCCCTAGCAACAACCCAAAACAAAGCAACATTGTAAAATGCAAAACTCTATTGAAAATGCTTCTATTTTGCATCATTTTTGTAATAACAATTTAATAAAACCATAGCAACCACCTAGTAACAACTCAGAACACCCTAGCAACAGCATATCAACAGGCAGAACTCACTAGTGAGTACATAGCAACACCCTAGCAACAACCCAAAACAAAGCAACATTGTAAAATGCAAAACTCTATTGAAAATGCTTCTATTTTGCATCATTTTTGTAATAACAATTTAATAAAACCATAGCAACCACCTAGTAACAACTCAGAACACCCTAGCAACAGCATATCAACAGGCAGAACTCACTAGTGAGTACATAGCAACACCCTAGCAACAACCCAAAACAAAGCAACATTGTAAAATGCAAAACTCTATTGAAAATGCTTCTATTTTGCATCATTTTTGTAATAACAATTTAATAAAACCATAGCAACCACCTAGTAACAACTCAGAACACCCTAGCAACAGCATATCAACAGGCAGAACTCACTAGTGAGTACATAGCAACACCCTAGCAACAACCCAAAACAAAGCAACATTGTAAAATGCAAAACTCTATTGAAAATGCTTCTATTTTGCATCATTTTTGTAATAACAATTTAATAAAACCATAGCAACCACCTAGTAACAACTCAGAACACCCTAGCAACAGCATATCAACAGGCAGAACTCACTAGTGAGTACATAGCAACACCCTAGCAACAACCCAAAACAAAGCAACATTGTAAAATGCAAAACTCTATTGAAAATGCTTCTATTTTGCATCATTTTTGTAATAACAATTTAATAAAACCATAGCAACCACCTAGTAACAACTCAGAACACCCTAGCAACAGCATATCAACAGGCAGAACTCACTAGTGAGTACATAGCAACACCCTGACAACAACCCAAAACAAAGCAACATTGTAAAATGCAGAATTCTATTGAAAATGCTTCTATTTTGCATCATTTTTGTAATAACAATTTAATAAAACCATAGCAACCACCTAGTAACAACTCAGAACACCCTAGCAACAGCATATCAACAGGCAGAACTCACTAGTGAGTACATAGCAACGCCCTAGCAACAACCCAAAACAAAGCAACATTGTAAAATGCAGAATTCTATTGAAAATGCTTCTATTTTGCATTATTTCCCAATAAGAATTTAATTCTAATGTAACTTAGTAAAACTCAATAAACTTAGTAAAACTCAATAAAACTTAATAAATGCCTAATAAATATGTACATAAAAGAGAAAAAAATAATGCGTGAATTCAGTGATATCTTTATCGCTTTACTGAAACCGCCTTTCTCATTCGGGCTTGAGCTCATCAAGTGCCAAAAACCTGGCAAATCCGGGATCTGTCAGATTTGGTGGTTTTAAAAAAAAAAAAGCCTCCCTAGAAACAGTTTAGTGGTTTGACACTTTCCCACAGCGCTCTTCCCGCGCGCGCGCACCCTCCTGCCCCGTGACCAATCAGCTCATTCAGAGAGACCGCACACATGTGACCCCGCGAGCACTTCTCAACACGCTCACACTGACCCGGGATCAGCTACACTGCGGCTCCAACACTGGAGCGCGCCGCGCGCAGGTCTGGGATCAGTCCGGGACACACAATGACCCGCATTCCTGCACAGCGGAGGGCGGAATCGCTTCTCCGGGTTTTTTTTGTCCTCGCTAATGAAAAGCAGAGCTCTAAAAGCCAAACCCCGTCCATTCTGTCCGTTTCAGGGCCCCGTAGACATGACGCCCTCAATAGAAATGACTTTTATAGACTTTTTTTCAGCTCATCTCCCTGTTAAGAGAATGAGACGCGGTCCATCTTTTGAAAGGAAACACTGAGGGAAGCCGAGAGGAGAAGATAATGCGGCGGAATGTCAACCGGATCATTTGTTGCAGGAAAAGCAGGGCCGCGGGTGTGTGGGCGGGGTTGAGGGTCAGCTGACCCTTTAATAGGGCGTTTAAGTGGAAACTATTTAGAGTGAATGGCGAGCAGAGAGCGTGACTAACCTCCTCACTCACGCGCTGACGGTGGCCGCGCTGGCGATTTGTCGAACAGATTAAAACGCTGAATGTGTTCAGAGCACCTGAGAGGAAAACAGAAAACTTCATTAGCTACTTTTTAAAATCTTCAGTCAGTTTTGAGCTCTCAGTAGTGAAGATCTGATCCATCCGAAAGTCAGATTGTTTACTGTCACCTGTGTCTTGTTACCTTTTAATTTTTGGAACGGAAAATCACAATGTAACATAATAAATATTTATACACAAATAGACGTGTTTTATACCTTCAGCAGGGCTAAATTATGCATTCCTTATAAATGAAATAAACAAATAAATCAAAATAAAATACCCCTAGATGAGCTGAATCATGTACTTTCCCTAAATAAATAAATAAACAAAAAGACCCCGATAAACTACCCACCAAAAAATTTACTACACATGTCATATTTTTCTTTATAAATAAATAAATCTACCCAAACAAGTAGGCATACAGTATTGCAAAAGTCATATTTTTGTACCCTTAGGATAAATCTCATACATTTCCTGTAAATAATAAAATAAAAAATAAAACACCCTTAAAACGAGATAAATCCTATACATCCATCCCCTATAGATAGATAAATTAACATAATAATAATAATAATAATAACATAATCT
The DNA here is from genome assembly GCA_038088235.1 of Zacco platypus. Taxonomy (NCBI): domain Eukaryota; kingdom Metazoa; phylum Chordata; class Actinopteri; order Cypriniformes; family Xenocyprididae; genus Zacco; species Zacco platypus. The sequence continues at coordinate 3,665,217 of CM076063.1, forward strand.
AAATAAATAATAAACATATCTAAATCTAAATAATAATAACATAATCTAAATAAATAATAAACATATCTAAATCTAAATAATAATAGCATAATCTAAATAAATAACTAAACTAACTACCAAAAACATTATTACAAAGGTTTTTTGTGGGCATATTTTATGGGATGAATCTCATACATTTCCTGTAAATAAATAATGATTTAAAAAAAAAAAAACCTTTAGAAGAGATGAATCCTATAGATAACCTATATATAAATAACACCGCAACAAACTAGCAACCAAAAACATTATTGCAATGGTCATGTTTCTCTCACATATTTTTCTACCATTAGGATAAATCTCATACATTTCCTGTAAATAATAAAATAAAAAATAAAACACCCTTAAAACGAGATAAATCCTATACATCCAACCCCTATGGATAGATAAATTAACATAAATAATCTAAATAAATAAATAACTAAACTACCTACCAAATACATTATTACAAAGGTCATTTTGTGGACATATTTTATGGGATGAATCTCATACATTTCCTGTAAATAAATAATGATTTAAAAAAAAAAAAAACCTTTAGAAGAGATGAATCCTATAGATTACCTATATATAAATAACACCGCAACAAACTAGCAACCAAAAACATTATTGCAATGGTCATGTTTCTCTCACATATTTTTCTACCATTAGGATAAATCTCATACATTTACCATACATAATTAAATAAATACATTCCCTATAAATAAATAAACAAACAAACACCCCAACAATCTGTCAGTCAAACCAGCAGCATTGTGACGGATGTGTGTTTGTGTCCTGCAGGGGGCGTCGGGTCTGTACTGTGGAGTCCAGCGCTGAACTCCAGGTCTCGGCCGGGGATCCTGCGACGAGCCGTGTTTTCCGAGGAACAGAGACGAGAGCTGGAGAAAACCTTCCGCAAGCAGAAATACATCAGCAAGACAGACCGAAACAGACTGGCCAACGACCTCTGCTTGAAAGAGACACAGGTCAGACAAATACTCCTACACAACTACACAACTCCTCTCTCTGTCCTTCACATCTTATGAAGAATGTCTGAAAAAGTTCAGGGTTTATTACAAAAAATGATGTCTTGTTTTCTGGTACAAATATTTAACATTCTTTCATCAAGATACATTTACTGGAGAAGCAAAATGACTGAAGATATTAAGTGTTGTTTTCTAACAAACAAGAATAAAACTTTGTCAAGAAGAAAAATAATCTTGTTTAACCTTCGCTGGCAGTTTGATTGACAGGCGATCTGACCAATCATAACCCCGAATTCGCCATTTTGTCTGTTAAAGCAGTCAGGGGAGTTAGTAGATTAATGTTGGTTAACTTGAACTTGAAAAATTGTGTGTCCTCACGTCTTTCCGCGCTTGAAACAACATTCCTTCTGATGTTCATTCATGTTTATTTGATGCTATAAATGAACTAGTATGAAGAGATGATCGATTCACGAGGAGCTGCAGCGATCTGTCATTAAAGAGACACTAGACGCTGATTAAACTTCTTTAAAAAATTACAATATTTTAAACATGTGAACTGGAGACACTTTCAATAACATCATAATTATTCCACACTTATTCTATAAGATGATTTAAGCTAAATGCGACTGACAAAAACTTTTATATTTACGATTTGACGTCAAACCTGTTTTTTTCAGCTCACTATTGCTCACACTCTGTAAGTCACTCCAGTTTGATGAATTCATGCGTCCCGCAGGTGAAGATCTGGTTCCAGAACCGCAGAATGAAGTGGAGGAACTCCAGGGAGAAGGAGAGCTCGTTCACACGGCCGCACATGGAGCGACTGATGGTCTGGAGCCAATCAGAACCAGCCGACACGACACATGTGACACACACTCACCTGTACACAGATGAGCGCTGCAAAGATGATTTATGACACACTCTTCTTCTCTTCAGAGACTCTAGGTGAAAAACATGGAATATATTGCTGTTTCTGCAAAACCTGGAAATTTTTCAGTGGAAAAGCCTCAAGTTTCTCTAAACACTTTACAATAAATGCATTAACTAACAATGAGTAATACATCTGCTACAATATTCATTAATATTTGTTAATGTTAGTTAATAAAAATACAACTGTTCATGTCCATTAAATAATATTAAAGGTAGGGTAGGCAATTTTGGAGAAGCTAGTGTCAAAAATCGCATACTATATAGTAGGCGAAAAAAAAACAGTATGTGTACGAATACATACGTTGACGGGCAGGAAGGACATCCTATCATTGCATTCGGACTGAATTCATATTCATATGATATATTTAATATTTAGACCACTTCCATTATTGATTGCTATCAGGATGTGAAGAGCGTTTTAACCAGTATGACAAAAAGTGTTTGTGGAAAAACATTGCCTACCCTAGCTTTCACAGATACAACTTATGATTTTGAATAATGTATTAGTAAATGTTGAAATAAACTAATATTAATAAATGCTTTAGAATATTTGTTTACTATAATAATAATAATGTTTACAAATGAACCTTATTGTAAAGTGTTACTGAAACAAGTCGTGAAATTTCACTGGTGCAAAAGTGTTGGAAAATATGGCAAATGTGAATAATGCAACTGCTCTTTATCTTAATTTTGTCATTGAGATTTTTATAAGATGCATTTTAACTAATTACCATGACAAGCTCAATTACATCTGACTTATTTTTTAACTTGCATAAAGTGTACATTGTAAATTCTGAATTATGTTTAGTTGAGAAGCTTTACTTTTTAAATAAAAAGAGTTGAAACATTGATATTCTGCCATTCATTTCTTCCCGCAAAACTCAAATTTTCTGCTCTAACAGGGAGTTTAACAGCAGTTTTACACGTTCACAGAGCAACTCTTGACATCTCATCATACAAACCATTTCAGACAAATAGATGTCAATGAACAAACTCCAGGTGTCAATGAACACAAGACATCACATACTCTATTACTGTATCTATTCCTAAATCATCCTAATATAATATTTCACTTAAAATAGATAAACATTTATTGAATTATCAAACTGCTGTTCTGTAAAAGCATATTTGTGTACAACACACCTAAAATGGGGTTTATTGCTTTAACTCTTAATTTATATACGGTTCTGTTTAATTCTGACAGATTGAGAGGTATTGATCTGATGATGAGGGCGGGGCAACCTGTCACTCACATGAAATCCACCAATAGCAAACCACAACCATCCAATCAATTCCCCACAGACAAAATCAAGCCCCGCCCTACATTTGTTCTTGTTTGAGAACCGTTTTTCTCACAGCAGCTGGAATAATTAAATTTATCATTTTGATGGCGTATTGTATGGTGTGACAAAATAATTACAGAAATTGAAATCTACAGGTAACGCTAATACACACTAAACAAAGCCGATGCACAACCCATGTAAAGATAATAATTCCACAAATAACTGCAATTGCTGGTTTCAAACAGAGATGGCGACAAAGAGGCAAAACTTACGGACTGCAGCTTTAACTAAAGCTATAAAAATTTGCTTTCAGTAAATGAAATTATGCTGTGGCCTGGTTTCACAGACAGAGTTTAGATTTAGCCAGGATTAGGCCTTATTTAAGTGGCTTTTATAAGCGTGTCTTGGAAAAAATCTTGGTGTGAATCAATGACAATGACATATTTCAAGACATGCTTTCAGTTAAAACAGCTTAAACATGCATTTTAGTCTGGGATTATTTCAAGCCTTGTCTGTGAAACCATATAAATATAAACATTAGATAAAAAACTTAAAACTATGATTTTTTTTTAACAGTAGAGATGTTGCCTTGGCAAATAACTAACTGAAATAGAAAAGTTCCAAGTTGAAGTACTAAAATTATTAAAAGTAAAACTAAAATACAAATTGAAAAAAAAGACAAAACACATAACAGAATTTCTAAAACTTATATAAATATAAATAAATGTTGATTCAAAATATAATTAAATACTATAATAGCATATGAGTAATGCGAAAAAACGTAGATGTGCGGATGATGGATGGATGGACAGAACAATGGATAGACAGACAGACAGATAGGCCTAGATAAAAAACAAACAAAAAAAACCCATTACATTACAAAATAAACTAAAATTAAAATATAAAGTGAAAATATAAAAACAACATCTAATTCAAAATATTAATGAATTATATATAAATATATGTCCCGCGTCATGTCACACAATCCGATCCGAATCCGAGTTTATTCTTCATAAACACACTCAGAATCTCTCCTGAAGGTTTCACACACGAGCAATAACATGAAGAGCTTTTTTTCTTGTGTTTTCTGAGATTGAATAACTTTCTTGTTCTGTTGTCAAGTCAAGACAAGTGTTGACAATGAACTATGAGACAAACTTGTTGTTCCTGCAGGGAAACACCCTTCAACACGGAAGTGAAAGGAAGAGCAGCGCTTTTGATGATCAAGGCACCGTTTCAGAGGAGGACAAAGAAACATCTGCAAATATATCAAGGTAAGTTTGTGACTATTTTAAACTACTGATCAATGTTTAAGTGTCATGTTTCCAGTAATGACAGAAGATTCATGCAGCACCACTGATTGACCTTTATTGTTTTTTATTAGTGTGAGTTTTTGTTGTTTTTTTATGAGTGTGAGATTACAGTCTTCACAGTGACATCCACTGAATGAAGCTTCTAGATCACGTCATTTTCAAAACTCATAACTTTCAAAACTCTTTTATAAAGGACGTTTTGTGAGCTGAATTCCTGTATTTCTACAGTATCTCTCACAGACTCATTTTCATTTGCCAAACATTAAATATAGCTTTAGGTCTGTGACACTAAAGCAGTTTAAAAGCTGTTTCTCAATTAAACTCATCTTACTTTACCTCCTATTCTCTACTCATGAATGAACAGACTGATTCAACATCACAACCTTTATTTCATTACACAGATTCATTTTGATCTTGAGAATTTATTAAATTTTTAGCAGTTAAGGTAATCAAATATAACTTTGTATAATTTTCTTGAGTCGAATCATGATGGTCCTCAATCATCAGCGTTCAGCTGAATCTGTCAAACAATAATCTACTAATGAACACAGAATCTGAAACTGAAAAACAACCTGAAGATTTAGTTTTAGAGCTTAAAATGTTTAGTTGATCTGATCACAGTGTCATTTTATTACGCACATTTAATTGCACATATTGCACAGATCTCTGCTATAAAAGTGCAACTACTAGTACTTTTTCTCTTTTTCCAACAGTCCATGAATGATGATGGCAGCTGAGCTGCTTTATGGAATTCTAGATGACCTAAAAGAAGATGATCTGAAGAGATTTAAGGGTCTCTTAAAACAAGATGGACGCGTTGGAGCTGGTAAACTGGAGAAGGCTGGTGTCACTGATATAGTGGATCTAATGATGGAGCGTTTTGGAGCAGAAGAAGCTGTGAAGATCACACTGAACATCCTGAGGAAGATGAACCAGAACCAGCTGGCTGAAGAATTACAGAACAAGTACACTGAAGGTAATAAAGGGAAGAACGAGAGGCTAGAAAAACATATGTTCAGATATTTTTGAAAGAACATTCTTATGTTCACAGAAGACCAATTTATTTTAATCAAAAATATTTAAAATATTGTGAAAAATTACAATTTAAAATAACTTTTCTATTTGAATGTCTTTTAAAAAATTCATTTTTCCCATCACAGGAAAATTTTCATAGGTGAATTAACACGTGATCCTTCAGAAATCATTCTAATCCGCTGATTTAGTTAATAGTTTAATAGTTGTGCTGCTTAATGAAGTGTTGAAACACGATGTAGAGCCTTTTTCTGGATACTTTGATGAACATAAAATCTTGTTCTTTTCTCTCTCTTCACAGTGCAAAAATCATCAGAAGCATCTGAGAAACACACAAGAAAACAAGGTGAATTAACCTTAAATGCATTTGAAACAAAAAATCATGTTGAATTGCACTAATTGAAAAATAAATCTATTGCATTAACAGTACTTGTATTTTAATGCATTGTATTTTCAGGGCTGAAATTCAACATGATTGTGTATTTAAGTTGTGAATATTTTGATGAAAAACATTTCACAACATTTTCATCATTAAAAATTCAATAATTCATATTCGCTTTCCAGACTTCACTTCCAAAATAGTGAGTCTGTTGAAAAATACAACAGGCACATTTCTGTCCGTTCTATTACCCTTTACAAATTCAGTGGTTAAAATTCGACAGAAAATTCAAATTCAATATTGCACATCCCGTAACTGCAGGAATAGCAGTAGAGTATCAATTCATGATCTCCATCTGCTGTTAGTCGCCTCACAAACCTTTGTGTTTAATTTTATAGTGTTGTTTTGTTCACATCTTTTCCTATTTATTTATATTTTTCATAACAGATGATTTTTGGCTGCAGGAATTCTTGAAAACTCACAAAATGAACATGAAGGAGAAGGTAGAACACATTTTTGAGTGTAAGAAGGAAAATGAAGCACATCTCAAGGATGTTTTCACAGAACTCTTCATTACGGAGGGGGATCTTAAAAAAGTCAATCAAGAACATGAGATTATGAAGATTGATGAAGCCATAAAACCTCGTAAATCACAGAACAGGTCAATCAAATGCAGTGATGTATTTATTCTGAACAAAAAGAAGAAAAAGATTGTTCTGACCAAAGGCATCGCTGGCATTGGAAAAACGGTCTCAGTGCACAAGTTCATTCTGGACTGGGCAGAAGGAAAAGCCAATCAGGATATAGACTGTGTTTTCCTGCTTCCATTCCGAAGGATGAACTGCATTAAAGACAGAGAGATCAGTCTGCATGAGTTTCTACAGAAATTCAATCCAGAACTGAAGGACCTGGAAACAGCAAAGTTATCTAAGATATATAAACGTAATCTTGCGTTTATCTTTGATGGACTGGATGAGTCTCGACTGCCTTTGGAGTTTGACAGTGGAATGGTGACGAGTGTTGAGGAGCGATCATCTGTAGATGAACTGTTTACAAGTTTGGTGAATGCGACTCTGCTTCCATCAGCTCGTGTCTGGGTGACATCACGACCAGCAGCAGCCAATCAGATCCCTCCTGAGTATGTAGGGTTGTTCACAGAAGTGCGAGGCTTCACTGACCAGCAGAAGGAGGAGTATTTCAAAAAGAGAATCAAAGATGAGTCTCGGGCCTCCAGAATGATCTCAAACATTAAGAAATCTCGTAGTCTTTACATCATGTGTTACATTCCCGTGTTCTGTTGGATCACAGCCACTGTTCTTCAGGACATTCCTATTGAGAACAATGCAGAGAACACCAATACGACACTCACTGAAATGTACATCCACTTCCTGCTGATACAGATGAGGATGAAGAGCCAGAAGTGTGACAGAAAAACAAAAAGAGTCCATACAAAGCTCTTAGATTCCAATAAATCAATGATTTTGAAGTTAGCTCAGCTAGCGTTTGAACACCTGAAGAAAGAAAATATTGTTTTCTATGAGGAAGATCTGAGAGCATGTGGTATTGATGAGACTGAAGACTTTGAGTCCACAGGAATGCTCACTGAGATCTTTCAGCAAGAAGCTGCACTTCATGAGATGAAGGTCTTCTGCTTTGTGCATCTGAGTGTTCAAGAGTTTCTCGCTGCAGTGCACGTGTTCCTCTGCTACCTGAACAAGAACATGGACGAGCTGAAGTTTTTCACTGAAGTAACAGAAAATGAGCTGGTGTTTTTCTCTGAAGAAACAGAAAATGAGGTCAGGGCTGACCACATCGACAAGCCAGACAAAAATATTGCTTTACATGATTTACTGAAGAAGGCTGTTGAGAAAGCAATGCGAAGTCAGAAAGGACATTTAGACCTATTTTTACGGTTTCTGCTGGGCATTTCACTGGAATCCAATCAGAAACTGCTCAGAGGCCTGTTCACACACACCGAAGACAGAAAAGACAGCATCACAGAAATAACCAAACACATTAAAGAACGATTACAAAGCTGGAACAACATCTCTCCAGAAACTTCAGTCAACCTGTTCTACTGCTTACTGGAGCTCAATGACAATTCATTATATACAGAAATACAAACATACATCAAATCATCTCCAGAAAGAGAGCTCTCATCTGCCATGATCTCATTGATGGCTTACGTACTGCTGGGGTCAGAGGAGGTGCTGGATGAGCTCATCCTGGGGAATTACTGGACATTATGTACATGGGGAGGCCACAGGAAACTCCTACCAGCTGTGCGTTGCTGCAGGAAAGCCATGTAAGGAACTTGTCGACAGCTGTTTAATCAAAGTTTTTAACTCTGAAAATCAATATAAGTATAAGATGCAGTGTGGAGTATCATGTTTTACTGATTTTGGAGAGTGAAATCTGTATTTACTAAAATTGATTTTATAGACATGCAATTGAAAGGTATTTTCACTTGGCTGTCACATCAGTTTCAGCGTACATGATATCTGTAAATTTTTCCAGAAAGCTTTAATGTTCACAGAGAACAGGACATAACCTATCACTGTTACTACAAACACTGTTCCTACAAGATGAACACATAGTAAGTGCCATGGAAAAATGTTTTTACAGACTCTCAAGCTGTTCTCTCAATGACACCGACTATGAAACTGTGGCTTTGGCCCTGCAGATACCAAACTCACCCCTGATAGAGCTGGACATGAGTCTGAATAACCTTTGTGACCCAGGAGTGAAGCTGCTCTCTGAAGGACTGAAGAGCCCAAACTGTCAGCTGGAGAAACTGAGGTTTGAGATTTATTTAGTCCTTATACAACACCCATCTCAGTATTTCAGTCACTAAAAACAAGAGTATGACATTCTAAAACTCTGAAACTATTAATGTGCCTTAATGCACAAAGATAGAGATTTTAATATATCAAATTCAGTATACAGTCGTGGCCAAAAGTTTTGAGAATTCCATAAATATTAGTTTTCACAAAGTTTGCTGCTAAACTGCTTTTAGATCTTTGTTTCAGTTGTTTCTGTGATGTACTGAAATATAATTACAAGCACTTCATACATTTCAAAGGCTTTTATCGACAATTACATGACATTTATAGGGTATAGGGTAGTTGTGGCCTAATGGTGAGAGAGTCGGGCTTGTAACCTGAGGGTTGCTGGTTCGATTCCCATGTCGGCAGGAATTGAAGGTGGGGATTGTGAATGAACAGCACTCGCTCCACCTTCGATACCATGACTAACGTGCTCTTGAGCAAGACACGAAACCCCTAATTGCTCCCCTTGTAAGTCGCTTTGGATAAAAGCGTCTGCTAAATGTAAATGACACGAAATGATTTATGCAAAGAGTCAGTATTTGCAGTGTTGGCTGTTCTTTTTCAGGACCTCTGCAATTCGACTGGGCATGCTCTCAATCAATTTCTGGGCCAAATCCTGACTGATAGCAACCCATTCTTTCATAATCACTTCTTGGAGTTTGTCAGAATTAGTGGGTTTTTGTTTGTCCACCCGCCTCTTGAGGATTGACCACAAGTTCTCAATGGGATTAAGATCTGGGGAGTTTCCAGGCCATGGACCCAAAATTTCAACGTTCTGGTCCCCGAGCCACTTAGTTATCACTTTTGCCTTATGGCACGGTGCTCCATCGTGCTGGAAAATGCATTATTCTTCACCAAACTGTTGTTGGATTGTTGGAAGAAGTTGCTGTTGGAGGGTGTTTTGGTACCATTCTTTATTCATGGCTGTGTTTTTGGGCAGAATTGTGAGTGAGCCCACTCCCTTGGATGAGAAGCAACCCCACACATGAATGGTCTCAGGATGCTTTACTGTTGGCATGACACAGGACTGATGGTAGCACTCACCTTTTCTTCTCCTGACAAGCCTTTTTCCAGATGCCCCAAACAATCGGAAAGGGGCTTCATCGGAGAATATGACTTTGCCCCAGTCCTCAGCAGTCCATTCACGATACTTTCTGCAGAAGATCAATCTGTCCCTGATGTTTTTTTTGGAGAGAAGTGGCTTCTTTGCTGCCCTTCTTGACACCAGGCCATCTTCCAAAAGTCTTCGCCTCACTGTGCGTGCAGATGCGCTCACACCTGCCTGCAGCAAGCTCTGCACAGGTGGCACTCCGATCCCGCAGCTGAATCCTCTTTAGGAGACGATCCTGGCACTTGCTGGACTTTCTTGGACGCCCTGATGCCTTCTTTACAAGAATTGAACCTCTTTCCTTGAAGTTGCTGATGATCCTATAAATTGTTGATTTAGGTGCAATCTTAGTAGCCACAATATCCTTGCCTGTGAAGCCATTTTTATGCAACGCAATGATGGCTGCACGCGTTTCTTTGCAGGTCACCATGGTTAACAATGGAAGAACAATGATTTCAAGCATCACCCTCCTTTTAACATGTCAAGTCTGCCATTTTAACCCAATCAGCCTGACATAATGATCTCCAGCCTTGTGCTCGTCAACATTCTCACCTGAGTTAACAAGACGATTACTGAAATGATCTCAGCAGGTCCTTTAATGACAGCAATGAAATGCAGTGGAAAGGTTTTTTTGGGATTAAGTTAATTTTCATGGCAAAGAAGGACTATGCAATTCATCTGATCACTCTTCATAATGCATATGCAAATTGCTATTATAAAAACTTAAGCAGCAACTTTTCCAATTTCCAATATTTATGTAATTCTGTACGCGACTGTACTCCGTATTGATGATGCATAATAAATACAGACAAGCAGATGAACAAAGAATTTGAATACAGTGCACTAAACTGGATATGATTTTTTTTTCTTTATAATGGTTTCCAATGAGGAAATAATTTTCATGAAACTCTGCACGCGTTATGAATCCTGTTCGGTTGTCTTTCACTCACCTGCCACCAGATGTCGCCCTCCTATCTCACTGACTCTCTCAACCGCAATACACTTCCCATAAGCCCCTTGTGTTAATCATTTCCCAGCTGTGGCCAATCTGCCCCGCTATTTAAGTCTGTTCCGTTTCACTGTCTATTTGCGAAGTCTTGTTCATCTGTACAATTCCGAGCACGTTTATACTTGTCTGGTTTACCTGTTTTCTGATCCTGCTTGTTTCTTGTTTTCTGACGTTTATCTGCCTGCCTTCGACCTTCCGCCTGGAAACTTACTAGGAATCTGCCTGTTCCCCGTTGTTATTGTTTGCTGTTGTGTTGACCATTGCCTGTACGACTTCGTTTTTGCATTAAAGAGGCATTTGGATCTCACCCGCTGACTCGCTCGTCATTACAGCACGTTGTGTTCATGTTTTTTCTCATTGTATTCACACATGAGTGATGGCGTATAAAGTTTTGCTGTACATTCCTAAAATAAACAAAATGTATATATATATATATATATATATATATCACACTGTCTCTCTCACACACACACACACACTAGTTTTTCAAAAACGCTGTTGGACATTGTTGATATTTGAATTCAACCCAAACAAACCCACCCCTCTCTTCATTCCTCCGAATTCAAAAGTCACCCTCCAGGGGTGTAAACTTGTCACCTTTCGACGAAATTCGCTGTTTTCAATCCAAAATAGGTCATGTTATTGTCACCTCTTTCATCCCTGATGAGTTTGCACCCCTGATTAAAACTTGGTCCTTAAGAGCTTGCCCAGTCATAAACCTTTTTTCCAGTGATATTCTTTTGATCTTTTTGCATTCAAATTTGTATTTTGTATTTTGTGTTCAATCACTGTTTGTCACACATTTGGAGTATGGTCGCGTTGAATCTATACCAGTGCTTAATATGGTGGAATTATCGGCCCATTGGAGAGGTCCCGTTGCTTATAATAAGAGGACATGTAAACACTGCAGTGCACTCATACTCTGAGCTCACCTGCTGCACACTGCCTACATGCTGCTTCTCTGAGCTCTCTTTTCACAATCAAACTATTTTATAAAATCAGGGTAACTATTAACAAGAGATTTGTCAGTGTAAAAAGTATTTGGTTTTAAAAGTAACAGTTTCAATAAGTTAAAATACTCAAAGTAAAAATGTGTGTACAGTGTACTTCGTTACTTTACACCACTGTTAATGGATGTGTAATTGTTCAGTTTTATTTGTATAACAGTCACATTCTCTAAAAGGAAAGAAAAATATTATTGTGCAGAAAACATTGTGTCAAGTGTCAACCAGTGTTAAATTTGACAGCAAATTTTGATTCAGTTTTAGTCATATTTTAGTCACTGGAAATTGTTTTGTTTTAGTTTTAGTATAGTTTTAGTCAACTAAATATCATAGGATTTTAGTCAACTAAATCTATACTAAATCTATATCTAATTTAGTTAAATTGTGATGCATCAAGCATTTCTCTAACAATACACAGATCCAATACACTGATATACATCTGATATTCTCCAAATATGTTCACTTTAGACAACCAACTGTAGGCTCCATTACTCCTAAGTGCAAAAAGACATGAAAGAGAGCTCAGTTTAGGTTAACTATAGGTTAGGTTTAGTTAACTAGATTTAGTTAACTATAATAACCCTGATACTTGTAAAATCTGATAATGTGTCAAATAATGCTCTTAGTCTTTTCGTCCTGTGTCAGAAGCTACAATAGTTTGCAATGAATTAAATGTAAATAAAATTAATTGCGGTTTATTGTGCAAACAAAATAATAATTACAAGGGGAAAAAATAATTGTAAACCATCCCGAAATACATTGCGACTCTTATTCTGAAATATCTGCAGTCTGCACTGTAGCCTACTGTAATAGCAGGCTGCTCATTTAAGGTTCAATGAGGGAGATAAAATATGCATTCTTACAACCATCTAACACATATTACCATATAAACATCGCATAGTAAACATTGTCATAATTCATCAACATTAGGCCTAGCTCATAAGCAATTGCCCTGCATAAATGTGCACTATTCATTGATTGCGAAGCAGTCTGAAGTGCTGTTACACGAGCCTGTAGAGCATGCAACAGTGTCGCTTTTCCCACAGTTAGATCCACACGTTACACTTCAAATGTGTGCATCTTCCACACAGGACAGTAGTCCTGATTGGATACGCTTTCAAACCGTCCCTCTCTATCATTTTTGTTTAATTTTTATTCGTTAACGAAAATGAGAGTAGGTTTTTGTCATAATTTAAATCCTTTAAAACTATTTTTTATTTAGTCATCGTCTCGTTTTTGTCCATGAAAAATGTTGCTGATGATAAATTATTCATCAACGAAATCACAGCACAGTTTAAGTAGCCACTGATGCGGCATTTCATTTACTAAGAACCTAAAACCCATACTTACTCGAACACGACTTGTTTCGTTTAGGAGATACAAATCTCCATGATCCTCAGTATCTGGTAGATGGCTGTTTAGATCTGATCAGAACCATCCTTTCAGCAGAACTTATAGTTTCTGAAATGAGAGAGATTTAACACTTATCAGTTTGTATTAAATGGATGTGTAATTATTCAACAGATTTAACAAGTGTTTATTGTGAGTTCTGATGTCTCAGATATCTTCATTGTTTTTCTGTTTGTAGATTATCTGACTGTAAGGTGACAGATGAAGGCTGTGGTTATCTGGCTTCAGCTCTGCGTTCAAACCCCTCACACCTGAGAGATCTGGATCTCAGAAACAATTATCTGGGAGATTCAGGAGTCAAGCAGCTCTCTGATTTAGTGAAGGATCCAAACTATGCACTGATCAATCTTGAGTATGTTGAGCAGTAAGATTCATCTCATCCTGTGAATGTTTGTATTTGTTTTTCAGTCTCACCATCTACAAGTGTACAGTGGAGTGAAATGTGGAAATGTGGAGGAAAAGATTACTGATTTACTTTGTTACAATATCAATGTCAATGAGTAGGCCTTCTTAAAAAGATAGTTCAGCCATCTTTGACTGTTGTGATCCTCGCTGTTTTTTCACTCTTGCTCATGTGATATTGCTTAAGTAGCTTTATCTACAAAACACAGAATTCTTGTTTTTATATATTATAATTAAACATTTATAATTTATTACAATTAATGTAACTATAATAATCATTAAGTAAATGTGTGTAATTTTATAGTGTAAATCATGGAATATGACACAGGTATGTTCACACACACATATCTGTGGTTAATGTTGTCTTGTTCTCTCTTCTTGTCTTCAGAGTCTGGCCGTCAAAATATTTAAGAACATCATATATGCCCCCTCAACCCTTCTAACAGAGCAGGAGTGTTTCTGGACTGACTTGTTCTTCAACACAATGAGTTTACATGTTCACTTCTGACAGTGGCGTAATGCAATCTCTTCTCCTCTGTGTCATTCTCATATGTTGTTTACGTCAGAACGGCGACTCATTATTGGCCAGCTCCTGCGTCAGCATCACACGCATGCGTCGTGTTGATCACGTGATCAGCGTCGGCCAATAGTGAGCCGGCATTCGGACGTAAACACGGAAGCCTTGTTGAATATAAAGATTTACATGCTGTTTATATACAGTGGCCCCTATAAGCATTTAGACACTTAAGCTACAATGAAACATTTATAAATGTCTTTGCGTTTGTTTTTCAATCAAAAAATAAAAATATTTAATCAAATATTGTTTGTGTACTTTTTGGAAAAAAGGTACAAAAGCTGTCACTGGATACACCTTTATACCTAGGTACATATTAGTACTTTTGAAAGCTTTTTACATTCAGCTTTTTTTTCTGACTAAACATTATTGAAGGCTATTCTATTAGTTAGGATATTGATATAAAAACTGCTGTTTATGATGTTTCTCCATTTAAACCGAAATAAAATTTCTTAACAGAAAAAAAGTATCAGAGTGACTGATCATAAAGAGCTTGTGACATGGGGAACAGTAAACCAGAGGTTTAGTAAAGCATATATTTAGTTTGTGAATAGATTTAAATGATTATAGTTAAGCAAACAGGAGGCCGTTGCAGTGTATGTGTTTAATAGAATTGAGTTTTGTCCTGGTTTAATAAAGGATAGTTTCAGATATAGTATAATCTATAAAATAACAGAAAATGGCTCAGGCCTTTTAATGTAAATCACATGCAAAATATTTATGTAGCTGTTCTAAAATAACTCATGTAAAGTAATATATATATATATATATATATATATATATATATATATATATATATATGTGTGTGTGTGTGTGTGTGTGTGTGTGTGTGTGAAATTGTATTATTATTGTCATTTTGTTACTGTAATTCAGCCTCGATCTCAGATGATTGGTCATTGTGTGAAACTGAGCTAGTCAGTTTTGTGTCCACTAGAGGTCAGTGTTTTACAATAAATGACATGAACTCACCATGATGGTACAGCAGGGACATCAAGTCCTCCTGGGAAGTTCGTATTTACGAGTTGGGAAGTCATGTTTATGATGTCAGGTGTACCTTCTCTTAATTAACTGCACAAAAACACAGCAAGGTTTTAAAATTACTTCTGGAAAATGAAGAACACAAAATGTGTTTTATGTTTTTAACTGTGAACTTTATCGTTATAGTTATATTACAATGCTATTATATTTACAGGAAATTAGCTTATTCTGTTGTATACTAACAGTATAGAGTATTGTAGTATTCCACCATTTCTTGCCGGGACTTTTTATATAGTCCAAATTATAAAAAGGAACTTTTTTGTTGAAATAACTAGATTTTGTGGTAATGTACAGAAAGATTCTGAAAGATTATTCCGTGAATTTTTCTGATTGTTATGCAACTAAACTCAAGTTCTTGTGGTTTTTGGTTCAGCTGTGGACTGAATCATGTACTACACTGCAAATTGAACCACAGTGAAAGTCTCTGCAGAGTGTGTGAAAACAATCTACTGTGCTTGAGAAACTCGTTCCTACAGTTCAATACTGCAAACCCCATCAGAAACAGCGTCAGTCGCTCGCGGCTCTGTGCAGGTGAGCACCGATTACAGCACAGGTGCCGCTTTATTTACTGCTACACAAGAAATATTTGTTGCTTAGCTGTTGTTTTTTCACTTTCAATAACACAAATAAGAGAAAAACTGGGGCACTTTCTGAGCTTTTTCTTTCTCCTCTCTGTCTCTGTTGTTATTTCTCGAGGGTCTCGAGCGGCTGCTGTTGTCTGGAAGAGGCTTCAAATTGTGTTTGAATGATTTTATTTTCCTGGTGGCACTTTAGAAAATGACGTGCTGTGAGGACGACAGTATTATTGTGTTTCATGAGTTTTAGTCCCATCAGTCACAACATCAATAACTGATGGACCTCTAGGAGCATCACACACACACACACACTCACTCACACACATGGCATATTTTATTTTTACCATAGGCATCTCCTATCAACTTCTGTTCTACTTAAATTGAGCCATTAATTAATTAGTGGTGTTTGCTAAAGCAAGCATAACTATTACTCACATTCATTTGATGCATCCTCTAAAAGTTTAGTGTGCATCGTCCTACAGTGTTTGCGCTACAGTCATGAATACGTTACTAAGGGATCAGATGCACCATTTTTACCTGCTGGGCCAGAAAACAGGTGAAAAAATCCAACAGACACACAATGAAGGAGGAATCAGAGTCACCTACAGACCAGAAGATCAAAGAGACACGATGGCGCTGGACATGTTTTACGTGAGTTAGGACGTAAACACCTAGCAACAGGCAACAACACCTTAGTAATCACATAGCAACAGGTTAGCGATCACTAAAAACACCTTTGCAACCACATAGCAACAACCTAGCAACCACCTACCAATGCCCTAACAACCACTTAAAACACTTTTGCAACACCCTAACAATGCCCTAGCAACCATCCTAACCCTAACCTAATGGTAACTCTTTACAACCATATAGCAACACCCTATCAACCACCCTAAACACATTTGCAACCACATAGCAACACCCTACCAACCACTCAAAGCACAACCACATCACAACTCTCCAGAAACTACATATTTGCAAACACATAGCAACCAACTAGCAATGACTGAGAAACCACTCAAAACACATTTGTAACCACATGGCAACACTCAAGCAACTAACAAGCAATGCCTTAGCAACCACTCAAAACACATTCGCAATCACGTAGCAAATCTAAAGCAACCACAACTAACAAATTTGCAACAACATAGCAACACCTTAACAACCACCTAGCACTGCTTTAGCAACCACAAATAACACATTTGCAACAAAATAGCAACAGCTTAGCAATCACCTAGCACTGCCTTAGCAACCACAAACAACACATTTGCAACAACATAGCAACAGCTTAGCAATCACCTAGCAATACCTTAGCAACCACTCAAAACACAACTGCAACCACATAGCAACATCCTAGCAACCACTCAAAGCACTTTTGCAGCCACATAGAAACATTCCAGCAACCACACAACACACATTTTTAACAACATAGCAACACCTTAGCAACCATCTAGCAATGCCTTAGCAACCACTCAAAGCACATTTGCAACCACATAGCAACACCCGAGCAAACACTTAAAACATATTTGCAACACATAGCAACATTCTGGCAACCACACAAGACTCATTTGCAACACCATAGCAACACCTTAGCAACCACCCAGCAATGGCTTAGCATCCACTCAAAATACATATTCAACCACATAGCAACACCCTAGCAACCACTCAAAACACAACTGCAACCACATAGCAACATCTTAGCAACCACTTAAAACACATTTGCAACTACATTTGAAAACATTTGAAACATTCCAGAAACCACTCAAAACACATTTGCAACCACATAGCAACCCCCTAGCAACCACTTAAAACAGATTTGCAACCACACAGAACACCGCAGCAACTGCTTTAGGAATGCTCATTTGTATGTTTTTTATTTGCATTTGACTTAATTGAGATTGTTTGTGAAGCCGTTCTCATCATGTTATTGTTTTCTGTCATCATGTCACTCTCTGAACAGCAGCCAGTCTCATCAGAAACATTCTCTCTCCAGACAATTACATGCCGGGTGACCAAAATTATTAAATCCTGTCAATAAATCCCAGCAGAGCAGTTCTGAGGCCTATTCAAATCCGTTCTGTCCGTCTGTGATCCAGCAGCCGTCTCACATCTGAGGTGACATTAGACCCTCACCGCCGGAGCCCGAGCGGATCTGCTCTGTCTGTCTTTATTGGTACCCTGTAAGAAAACGGCCTGTTGTTGAGCCCTTCCTCTCTTATTGTGGGATCTGGTGGGATTAGTTGGGAACGTGAGCCGTGTTTCTCTGCTGTAGGAGAGGGACAGACTCCATAATGGCTGCTGGGTCTCAGATAAGACCGACTGGCCTTTCAGCGCCGCCAAACGGGTCACCAGGGCCGAGCAAAGCTCCTCTGTTCAGAGCCAAAACGCAGCTTGACCGCTCGATTTACTGGGTCAGTTTCTGAGAGAGTTCTCGTCTTGTTAAGAGTAAGAGTCGAACTCTTGTCAAAGACAGCCAGAGCAGGATCAGCGGCACAGATCCGACGGAAGAGTCGGAGAGAAAATGAGACAAATGACTTGATTAAAGTAAGTAAAGTAAGTACATGTGTCATTTTAAATTAAATTATTTATAATTATAAATATAGTAAATTTGGTTATACTTTATTTTAAGGTGTCAGTATTACAGTGTGATTATACATTTAAATACTGAGTAATAATAATTAACTCCATGTAGGGTCAGGGTTAATTGCATGTAATTATGCATAATTTATAGTTATTACTATAGTAACTACTTGTAACATATGTAACAATGACACTGTAAAATAGAGAGTTTATGTAAATTATTATATATAAATAAAATTGAAAACAAATATATAATCTAGTAGGTGTATGTGTATGTAATTATATATAAAAAGTTTATAATTTTATATATAATTAAATATATTAATGATTTGTCATTTAAATTTAATTTAAAATGTAATTTAAAAATACATTTTTGCAAGGTTTCTGAAAAATGCTAAAATGTAAAATAAACATTTAAAATATATATTGCAGTCAATCAATTAAAAAAATTAAGTAATTAATCACACATTTTTTTCCTGTAATTAATCACTATTTTAAAAGCATTAAACAATAATATATTTATATTGTAATAAATTTAGTCACTCTCCAAATTAATGTAAAAATAATAATTATTTAATGTATACATTATATATTATATATAAATAATTATATATAATAATATATAATATTATCATATAATATAATAATAATATATAATGTTTAAAAAATAAATATGTAAAAGTCTATAAATATATTTGTTAAAAATAAATTATATTTAATTTAAAATACGTTTTACAAGGTTTCTCTAAAATATATATAGAACATATAGAACACACACACACACACACACACACACACACACACACACACACACACACACACATATATATATATATATATATATATATAAATAAAATTATAAATATATTATATATAAAATTATTTATTTATAATTATAAAACCAAATTATATATATGTATTAATCTTTTACATTTTAGTATTTTTTTCTGGCACAGTTTTTGTATTTTCTTATTATTATTTTTGGAGATATAAAAAACTACTACTATGAACTACTTTAAAACGGTAAAATTGCCCGTGAGAGTAATCACAGTGATTGTGAAGATTGATTGTATTGAGTGTTCAGTTGTGTGAGAGAAAGGTCAGAGATGGAGTAACGCTCTCGCGGCGAGGTGAAGTTTCTCGTACGGCTGTCGCAGCGTGAGCTTTGAGACCAGCTCTGATTCTAATGGCTGAAAGGGTTTCTGTCCTGTTCACTTCAGAACTGACCACATGAGAGAAAAATCAATTCACAGCGTCTCCAGAACGATGCGACGAAACGCCACGATCTGCTTCACACCAGCAGCTGATAACTAAAGCAACGCTCACATTACATTCACAGCTGGACTCGTGGGTTTGAAACGGTGTGATTCTGAGAACTGATGCATTTTAATAAAGAGAAAACAACCCTGTTCAGTTATATATAAGCATAACAGCACACTAGGGACCCTGCGCTCGGGACTGTATGAGTAAGATGAAACAGGTTTTGTGTTTCACAGACATTTCTAGGTCAACATTTTCTGGAAGTGAACTCAAAACCTGTAGGTTAGCAGCTCACCATTACACGGTTCAAGCTTATGTTGGGCAAACATTGTAAAACAACTAGTTTAAAACATGAAACAATCTCTGAATTCTGTCCTCCATCTTTAAACTAAAACCACACAGACATGCTTTAAGACTCAACTTTACTGAATCTGAATGTTCAACAGAGATTTTTACTGTGCGTCTCAACATAAATAAGTCGACTATATTATAATAAAGCTATATCATCAATCAACATACAGTAAGTTAAGTTTACAGCAAATAGATAAAAAAACAACTACATATTCATAAATCTATATAATGAATCAACATGTTAAGTAAACAAATAAAAAATAAATTAAAAAGTCAACTCTATATCAATAAATCTACATCATGAATCAACATATCTTATGTAAACACAGTAAAATAAATGAAAAAGTCAACTATATATTAATAAATATCATGTATCAACATATGTTAGGTAAACACAAAATAAATAAATAAACAAATAAATAAATAAATAACCAACTATATATCAATAAATCTACATCATGAATCAACATATCTTAAGTAAACACAGTAAAATAAATAAAAAAGTCAACTATATATTAATAAATATCATGTATCAACATATGTTAGGTAAACACAAAATAAATAAATAAACAAATAAATAAATAACCAACTATATATCAATAAATCCACATCATGAATCAACGTACCTGTATGTTAAGTAAACAAATCAATCAATCAATCAATCAATCAATCAATCAATCAATCAATCAATCCTGAGAAAATGTGATAACCAGCCTCGGTCTCTCCATATATTAAAAAATATATATCAATGTTTAATTTCATTAGAACTGAAATTATTATAATGGCTAGTATAAATGTTACTAGTTACAGTTAATAATAATACAATATTCGACTACATTAGATGTTTTTGTGTTGAATGCAAGTAGAGATATAATAGAAGCCTCATCATTTATAAGGTGTTTCATGAGTGATTATGGCAAGCCGTTTTGACTTTTATTCACTTTCAGGATATGAACTTGTGATATCAACAATTACATTTTCACTAGTTAAAATGTTAATTCTTGATATCTGTAATTGTATTTTTACTAGTGAAATCTCGCCATAGGCTGCCACTCAAATTCAATTGTTGATATCAAGAATTCATTTCTTACTAGATGAAATTCCAGTTTCTGATATCATTAATGTGATTGTTACTAGTGAGAAAGCCGTTTTAGATATTAGAAATTATCTTGATATCAGGAATTCATTTTCAGATATCAGAAATGAACATTTTTACTAGTAGCAATTCAGTTGTTGATATCAAGAATAGACATTTGCACTAGTAACAATGTAATTGATATCAGAAATTTGCATTTTTACTAGTAAGAATTGTATTCCTGAAATGTGAAACTGGAATTTCATCTAGTAAGAAATGAATTCTCGATATCAACAATTGAATTTGAATGGCAGCCTATGGCGAGATTTCACTAGTGAAAATACAATTCTTGATATCAACAATTATAGTTTATACTAGTGGAAATGTAATTCTTGATATCAAAAATTACCACTGTTACTAATGGAAATCTAATTCATCAAGAATTAACATTTTAACTAGTGAAAATGTAATTATTGATATCACAAGTTCATATCCTGAAAGTGAATAAAAGTCAAAACATCACAGAGATGGGCAAAAAACAAAAGAGTTACGCATTTTATGTATGTCAAAAAAGCATTAAACGCGTTGCAACAACAGCTGCGGTGCGTCTGAGCGCGCGGCGCGTTAAAGTCTGAATGTTCAGTGCGCGCGCATCCATGCTAGAGCCACCAGGGGGATTACGAGCCCTCTCTCCCTCTCTCTCTTTCTCTCTCTCTCCCTCTCTCTCCCTCTCTCTCCCTCTCTCCCTCTCTCTCCCTCTCTCTCTCTCGGCCGGAGGGAGGCTGAGCAGAAGCAGGCTGGTGGATCCTCGCGGTCGGTCTGCAGTCAGTCTGATGCGCGGCGCTGCGCAATAACCCAGCAGAACCACCTGTGCGGCTCCGGTGCGTCTCCTCACGGAATATCCTCGCGTTAAGTTCCGGTGATGCTCCTCTCAGCCCGTGGGAATGTTTGAATGAGGACGAACAATCCTGCGTATATGTGATTGCATTTTCGTGGAGTATCGCAACATGGACTAATTGCCCTATCCACCATGGGATTATTGCAGTTGTTTGTTGGATTATTTTGCGCGGCAGCAGGTAGGCAGAGAGATCAGCATCAGTTATTATGAGAACAGATTGGTCAGAGATCGAGATCTGAACATCATCACTGCGCTTAATTACATACAATAAGCTCATAATATATGCAAAACTGCAATAAATGACACGTATCAGTCTTTCTACTTCAAAATTTCACCTTCATTTCAGTGGGTCACTTGCTGTTTCTTTGTTACTAAGTAATTTCTGAGTGAAAATTGTTCCTATACATTATGTTTTTTTCAGCGTAGGCTTCCCACCTGGAAATATCAAGGAATTTTGATTTCCAGGCCCGGAAAAGTCAATGAAAGTCATGAAAAAGTCATTTCTCCTCAATGTAAATTCAGTGATTTGTTAAAATCCGTATGCAGTGAATGCAAACGACTGGAAAAGTGCTGAAGCTGAGTGTCGCACCAACACCGTGATCTACTTCCTTCTTTGTTTTAAAGGATTAGTTCACTGCAGAATTACAATTTCCTCTTAGTTTACTCACCCTCACGTCATCCAAGATGTTCTTCAGTTTGAAAAGAAATGAAGGGAAACATTCCAGGATTTTTCTCCATATAGTGGACTTCAATGGGGTTCAACGGGTTGCAATGTTAGTTTCAGTGCAGCTTCAAGGGCTCTACATGATCCCAGACGAGGAATAAGAGTCTGATCTAGAGAAACCATCGGACATTTTATACAAAAAATATAGTTTTTAACCGCAAATGCTCGTCTTGCACTGCTCTGTCATGCTCCATGCGTTACGTCATCACGTTGGAAAGGTTTATGTGACGTAGGAGGAAGTACCAAAAACTCTATCTCATTTTCTTCTCCAACTTCAAAACATCGTTGTTTTACTTTTTTTTGTAAAGGCCGTTTGACTTAGTCTTTGTTCACTTTGTAAACACTGGATCGGTACTTTCTCCTACGTCACGTGACCTTTCCAACGTGATGACGTAACGCATGGAGCATCACAGAGCAGTGCAAGACGAGCATTTGTGGATAAAAACTATATTTTTTTTATAAAATGTCCGATGGTTTCTCTAGATCAGACTCTTATTCCTCGTCTGGGATCATGTAGATCCTTTGAAGCTGCACTGAAACTGGACCCGTTGAACCCCATTGAAGTCCACTATATGGAGAAAAATCCTGGAATTTCTTTTCAACTGAAGAGAGAAAGACATGAACATCTTGGATGACATGGAGGTGAGTAAATTATCAGGACATTTCCATTCTGAACTGAACTACTCCTTTAATGTTGTATGTTGTGATTGTGTTGAAGTGGCTGCGTTCGGAGTGGATCCAGCGGTTCGGATCAGCGTGTTTCAGGAGTTCAGTCCCGGAGAAGGGTTTGCCGGCGTGACACAGGTGCAAGGCTTCCATGATGACACCAGAGCGTTCCTGTTCCAAGGTAAGACTGTAGGATTGCAAACAAACAGCAGATATGATGAACAGACACTACACATCGTGAGGTTACTCCCAAATTTGGGGGAGAACATGTTCCTTTTGGGTTCTGGCTATATCCCAGCTAACAGAGAACGTTCTCTGAACATTCTGAACAAACGTTAATGGAACATTCGTTCAAACATTTCCATAATACACGCAAAATGCGTTTCTCTAACGTTCACACAACCAAGAATGAACGTTTTTAAAACAGACATTTTCATAACTTAATGGGAACGTTATCAAAACGTTCTCAGAACATATTTTTGTTGCTTTAGCCGGGATTCTCGTGTTCGGTTGACACTGATATTCATTTTAACTCCTAATGGCGATTATAATATTAGACATATTGGTAAGACTTTACAATATGGTCCCATTAGAGATCCAATAACGAACAATGCGCTACACATTTGTATTTTTCATGCTGAATGAAATGAGTGTTATCGATATTTTAAGCATTTCACAATCCACTCAGAATGGACTCTAAACAGCTGCGTAACCGCGTCTAACGGCGGCTGTTTGTTTTGCATCTGCTCTCTGTGGGATGAATGGACCCTCATGGGGCCCCTGACAATTGAGAGCCTCTCTGGAAACAAAGGGCCGTGGCTCTTTATGGAAACAGACGCTGGAGAATAATGGGGCGCATAATGAGATTAGTCCTCAGACGAAACACGGATCTGTGTGTACAGTTTATCTCCAGTGAGTTCTGCTGTTGACAAATAATGACCTGTTTTGGGAAACGCGCTATGATGCAACAAGTCGCAAGGTTGGGATGCTGTGAGCTTTACGTTTGAGAGTTTTGCTGTGTGATTTGTGCTGGCACTGCAGATGCTGCTTTGGGCAGTAAAACTCGAAGAAAAGCCATGATTCTGCTGTTGTGTAACATTCAGCTGTTTTACATGGTTAAATCTGGAGTTGTGCAACATCCGCTCATTTTGACCTTGCAGCTTGTCAACTTGTTTAAATATATTTGCAACTTTTTATACAAAAAAAACTCATACAGCAACTTTGGATGAGTGTTTTTTTGCAAAAATCAGACAGAATGCAACTCCATTTGGTGCAACAGATTACACATTTCACCTTTAAATCTTTCTTTAATGTCAAGAGAAAACTGACACTATTTACTGTCTTAATGTGCCATAAATGAATCATTAGTGCATATTAATCATTAATATGTTATGCACTCAGATGTGTCACATTACTATGGAAGCTTGTTTAAAAATAAAATTAAAAATGTAATTGCGACTTTTTAATCTCACAAATTTCTTTTTCTCTCAAGTTTACATCTCGCAATTCTGAATTATTTTCTCATGATTGCGACATAAACTCACAATTCTGAGAAAAAAGTCAGAATTACAACACTCAATTCGGAGAAATTTTTTTTAGAATTGCGAGAAACAATTCTGAGAAAAAAGTCAGAATTGCAACATTTAAACTCACAATTCTCAGAAATTTTTTTAGAATTGTGACATATGAACAATTCTGAGAAAATTGTTTAGAATTGCGACAAATAATTCTAAGAAAAAAATTTAGAATTGCGAGAAACAATTCTGAGAAAAAAGTCAGAATTGCGACAAACTCACAATTCTGTGAATTTTTTTTAGAATTGCGACACAAACAATTCAGAGCAAAAAGTCAGATTTGTGACAAACACAATTCTGAGGAAAAAAAGTCAGAATTGCGACATTTAAACTCACAATTCTCAGGAAAAAATTTTAGAATTGCGACATATAAAGAATTTTGAAAAAAGTCAGAATTGAGACAAACTCAATTCTGAGAAATTTTTTTAGAATTACGACATATAAACACAATACTGAGAATTTTTTTTAGAATTGCGACAAACAATTCTGAGAAAAAAAGTCAGAATTGCGACATTTAAACTCACAATTCTGTGAAAATTTTTTAGAATTGCGACACATAAACAATTCCGAGCAAAAAGTCAGATTTGTGACGAACACAATTCTGAGAAAAAAAGTCAGAATTGCGACATTTAAACTCACAATTCTGTGAAAAAAATTTAGAATTGCGACATATAAAGAATTTTGAAAAAAGTCAGAATTGAGACAAACTCAATTCTGAGAAATTTTTTTAGAATTACGACATATAAACACAATACTGAGAATTTTTTTTAGAATTGCGACAAACAATTCTGAGAAAAAAGTCAGAATTGCGACAAACTCACAATTCTGTGAAAATTTTTTAGAATTGCGACACAAACAATTCCGAGCAAAAAGTCAGATTTGTGACGAACACAATTCTGAGAAAAAAAGTCAGAATTGCGACATTTAAACTCACAATTCTGTGAAAAAAATTTAGAATTGCGACATATAAAGAATTTTGAAAAAAGTCTCAATTCTGAGAATTCTGAGAATTTTTTTTAGAATTGTGACATATAAACACAATACTAAGAAAAAAAGTCAGAATTGCGACATTTAAACTCACAATTCTGAGAAAAAAATTTAGTATTGCAAGTTTATATCCTGCAATTGTTAATAATTCTGACTTTATAACTTAGAATTTATATTATGCAACTCTGAGAAAAAAAGTCAGAATTCCAAGATAAAAAAATCGCAATTGTGCTTTTCAGAAGGAGGGGCTTCACAGAGACAGGAAGTAAACAGAGCGTTACTGACAGACTGGGAAGAGAGGGGCTGAACAATGGAGAATAGGAGGAAAATAATCAACATTCAATCAAAGTAGAGCCAAAAAACAGCATCAAGACTTGATGGGCTCTTGAATTCACATTCAGTTCAATCAGATTCATATTGGCGTACACACTTGATTGTAGATCTTGTGTTGTAGAGTTCTTCACGTGTCTCCGCTCAGCTGAGCTCATTAGACCTGCGATCATTGTGCCTGTGGGGCAGATGTGAATGCAAGACAGATGAAGCGCTCATTATTTCTCTGCAGACATATTCTCTCTTTGTCTCATTGTCATTTACTCTTCCTTCCATGCATGCATTTATAAATACTCTGTTGCTGCTCTATATCATCTCAGATATTTGTGTGCACACCTACGCAGCGAACGCAGACTCACACACACAGAGTTCACAGTGGCATCATTACAGGCATTAAACGCCGTGTTTTTTGTCGGCGAGCCGGTGAGATGTGCTCTAAGTGACAGTGGGAAGGCCGTGGAGACCAGCAGGATAAAATCGGAGAGCCGCGGGCTGAACCTTTCCCTTCTAATTGGGACAGCAGGGCATTCTTGCAGGTGGAGGGAGTCTGAGCCGGGATTTGGACCACAAACGGTTCCATGGATGAGTCTGGCCGGGGAGTTTGCGCTTCCGTTGGTCTGGACGCTCATGGATAACAATGTTTTTTTTAGAGAGACTTGAAATGGTGTTACCAGTCGTATGATGGAATCACAGGGATGAATTAACTGTATATCACGGAATTTTAAATGAAATAATCACAATTTGGCTGAATTAAAGCTACACTGTTACTTTTTGATAAAAAATAGCACAATGTTTATTAATGAGAGAGTGCAAAAAAAATCCTTTTTTACCCAAATACACGTTAGATATTTTAGAGGGGCAGATTTAATGGGAAATTGTTGTTGTCACAAAAATAAAACTCAACAAAACGCCAATATAAAAGATCATAAGAAATACATTATTGATTATGTTAAAAAACGTATAAAATAAACTCCAAGCACAATTATGCGATATGATGTAAAAAATTTAATAATATTTCCTATTAGCCACTGTTGTATATAAATATATATATTTTATATGTACAAAATTTAAATGCAATGTTCTGTCGTAAAGGAGTTGTTACACTTTAATTTGATTACATTTTAAAAGATTTATAAAATCGGGTAAAGTTTTATGAATTCAATTGCTTAGACATGCTTTTTCATGATTAAAATTGAAAATTTAAAAAAATTAAGCCATTAAAATTGGAATGCAAAATAAATTAAAACGGAATCATGCAATCCATTTTACTTCCATAAAGTGTCACGAGCACGATATTCAACGAGGATGATTTTATCCGTGAGGAATTGATTAGGTGGTGAAAAGTGTTTAAATGAAATTAGGATTTCAGTTTTGTCTCAGATGTTTCTTCTAAAAGTCTAAAAACACTCAAATGAATCAGTAGTTACACTAGCGGTTAAAAGTTTGGGATAATTAAGATTAATTACGTCTTCTGCTCACCAATGCTGATCAAAAAAATACAAAAAAATTGTGAGATATTTTTAAAATTTAAAACAGCTGTTTTCTATGTGAATATATTGTGAAATATAATTTATTCCTGTGATTTTCAGCATCATTACTCCAGTCTTCAGTGTCACATGATCCTTCAGAAATCATTCTGATATGATGATGAAAGAACAGCATTTATTTGAAACAAATCTTTTGTAACTTTAGAAATGTCACTTTTGATCAATGCATCCTTGCTGGATACTTACTTGTATGAATGTATCAGGGTTTCCACAAAAACATGAATTGTTTATTGTCACAGACAATATCATCATCATCATCATCATCATCTCACACTGCCACTGTAGTTCAGTTGAATTGGCAGAATTGTTCCAGAGAAGCGATCCGGAGCTTGTGCAACTGGAGTCGTGCGACTCTGGCTCTCTGAAACGTGGTCGGCCTTTTCAAAAATCTCTGAGCCGCACAGCTGTCAGCGAGAGAGAGAGTGAAGCGCGGAGCGGCGCGAGGGTCACGGAGCGTCCCTGCGGAACTGAAGGTGCCCTTGACCAGCGCTGGGATTTCATTCCTGCCTCCGCGTGTGTGACAGAGCTGACATCCAGAGCCAGACGCTCTAGAAGGATCTCCAGCCTTCAGGATTAATGGATGCAAACATCACTCAGAGATTTCAGGCCGTACGGTTCAGTCTGAACCGATAACCAACGACGACTGATCCAAGACGGCTCCGGGAGTGATTGTCAAAAACTGAAAATTACTGCATCAGACTACAGATTATTGAACATTTGCAGATGTTGAGATGTGTGAGCATAAAAAATATATATAAACACACTAAGACTTCAACCAAAATGAAACTATATCAATTAAAACGGGATATTCCACAAGAAAAAATACATGGCTAGATCAGGGTGATTATCGTTAACTACAAATAAAATCATGAAAAATGAATAATAAAATTTTAAATGTTCGTTTAGTTTAAGTACTAAAATAGTAAATGAGCTAAAATTAAAAACTATGCTGACATATTTAAAAAAATAAATACATAAAACAATTACAAAAACTGAATTACTAAGACTTTAATTAAAATGAAAACAGAAAATATATAAAAAAATCTAATTATAAAAAGGATTTAATATAATTGTATAGTAATTAATTATAATAATAATTATATAAAACAATATATAAAAAACTGTATATCAATGAAACTACAACAACACTGGACGTGAAGGAAAATCGAAATCGTATCATAAATGACGATATTCAAATAGCATGTTTTGATTGTAGTAAGACAGTGATATTAAAAGAACAAATTCAATATACAGTTTATTGATGATGCATAAAGACTTTAGATATAGAAAGACGTGTTCACGTGTTAATATGAGTGGGAGAAAGTACAAACGCACAATATGGGGAAATAAGCCCCGCCTTCTAAATAAAACAGCCAATCACTGACTGGTAAAGTCATTACATCACTGCAGCTGCCATTAGCATTTGTTGTCAGATTTCATTGGCGATTACAAATATGAAATTTATGCGCAACCGCTGACATACTTTTGGTCGATTTCCTCACCTGTATATAGTGTGCATCTGAATTTGATCTTTTAATATCACTGTTTTATTGGGCACTTTTTCATGTTTTTAGTGATTGAAATACTGCAGCAGGTGCTGTATGTAGATCATTTTGTTCTCATATTTTAGTTTTTCTTCTGTTGAAGAATTGACAGGTCTGTGCTGCAGTTCAGTGGATGTTTTGCCCTCCAGGTCTCAGTCACATGACTGAAAACTATGGATCGCATCACTGTGAAAACCTCCTTTGGAACCTTTTTAAGAGAGTAGAGTTTCCTTCAGATGTCTATACCATTAAAACTAGGAAGGCTGACGGTGTTTGACCTGAGAGAGAGAATGAACTGCGAAAGAAGACGGTGCACTAATGCCTGCTAGCGTCCCATGCATTGCATTATGAATCATGTTCTGACACACTTCAGAAAGTGAAATCGAGCATCTGCATGTTTGACTTGCGTAGTGTACAATCCGAAAATATCTTAAAATTCTCTCCAGTTTCATTCTTTCATCTATTTTTAGGCGTTGCTGATGATTTTCTCTGTTTATGACTCTCAGCCAGGTGTGTGTTTTGCCTCTGAGAAAAGCATTTCCATTCGGAGTGAATCTGGGAGCCTGTTTACCCCCCGGTAAGAACCAGCATCCATCTTCCTTCATCTGAGCCCAATTCTTTGTTCTAAAGCATCGGATCTGTCCCGAGGATGAGATTATAACACAAACGCCTCCCCAGAGAGACGCTTCCCATGCAAGACGATGAGAAAAGCACTTTTTTGGCTTTCTCAGGATTCTACAAAAGGTTTTTCCAACAGCAATCCACGTTTTTGCTGGTAGGGGGCGCTATGACACATCTTCTGAAAGAGTAGAAGAAGCAGAAACAAGCGATTGAAGTACGCACATAAATGACACGATCATCAGCATATAAATCAAAACTGCCTATGAAATGTCGAACCCGCGAAGAGGAAACGACTGTGAAGATTTGATGGACTCGATCTACTCCATCCGTGTTTTGATCATCGCTCTGAATCCCAATGCGATTTTCTCAGCTTTTTGTTCAAAATATATGAAGTGTTGATAAAAAAGAAGGTTTTGTTTGTTTGCTTAAAAGAGGCTCTGTTCTTTCTTTTGATATATTATATGGTCAGATATTCATATAACAATATTCCGGAGGCATGAAAGTTTTGTTTTGAAACTTTTTTTTAAATATTCTGGCGGGGAAAGAGTTAAAAAACTATGCAGAGCTGAGAATATTTTGTCAAACATCACGATACGTGCATTAAATTATCACATAAATATCCAATGTATGGAAAAATCGCTGCAAACATTCTGATTGGACAAAATTTGGACTCGCCCCTGAGTGCAGGATGATGTCATCAGTATTTGTAGTCCATTTTCCTTTCGAGAGTAAATTTTAAAAACCAATACGTTTTAGCACTAACGCCACAAGTCTTTGAGAGGATATTAAAACCAGTGTTGTTATTGCTAGTTAAAACTATATGAAGTATTAAAAAGCTAATAAAATATTAAAAACTAAAAACACTTAAAAATGTTGCCTTGTAAATTTGAGTTAAAGTACCAAAATTACTAAAACTAAAATAAAAATTAATTAAAGCTATATATAAAAAAGCTAAAGAAAAAGCAAAAGCATATAAAATTGCTAAAACCTAAAATAAAATGAAATATGAAATATGAAAATGAAAGCTAATTCAAAATAATATATATTATAAACTATACTATTATTATTATTTAGACATTTTAGACCCAATATATATAATATAATAAAAACTATAATAATATAAAAAAAATATAATAATATATATATATATATATATATATGTATATACACCCTATATATAAATACTATAACATTATATAAATAATACTAAAGTAACACTGCTTTAAATATTCATCTTGCTTTAATGTGATTTTTTAGGAGTTATGTCTGTAAGCTTTGTGCAAGTCATGTGACTTCATACACAGACAGAAATATCGTGCACGGGTCGCACATTTCCATGGTACCTTTGTCCTTTTCGTGTCTCTTCACGATCCCCCTCTGCGCTGCTGAAGTAGTAAAATCATGCAGGTTTAGAAGGACAGTAAATTATGTGTGTATTGTTCTGTGACATCATCAGCTGTCTTTGTTTTTCGGACACATCCCTGATTGTCAGATTGTCGTCCGCTCGCTGCGGCGTCATGCATTAGATCCGAACGCTCTCCGTGACGGGAAGAGCAGGTGCTCGTCCTCCACGCCCCGCGTCTCCTGCAGGGGAAGCCATTGATTGAGGATGACCTACTGAGGAAACCATCGACCGGCGTCTGCGGTGGGTGTGGCGGAGAGGACGGAGGCACACGGGAAGAGCTGTTTCTATGGAGACGTTGCTTCGGAGATGGGCAGAGGAGATCCCGACCATCAAAGTCCTTCCCCCGCGGAGACCCTGTAGAGCTTCACAGCCATGAAAGAAACCGGCCTTTCATCAGCCTTGAGAGGCTTTTTGGAGTCGGAAACACGGTCCTGCTGGGAATGAAAGGGCAACCGTGGGGACTAAAACACGGCACTTTTCAGCTGCTCCGGTTCAAATAATCATCCTGCAGTTGTTCATGTTTTGGTGGCCTGTTTTTAAGATGGACACCAGAGCTTCATGCAGTCATGATCTTAACATATATGTCTAAAATATATATTTCTTTCTGGCTAAAATGCTCCAAAAAACATTTTTCCCTGGCTCCACAGCTAACAAGGATTGACGTTCTGCCAAGTTTCTCTCAACGTTCTTCCAGTAACATTAACTTATCAGGACTGAATTTCCTGAAAACTTCTTAACGTTCTGAAATTATACCTTCACGTCAATATGTGTTTCCTGAAACGTTTTAGTTAAGTGTACCTTCTGTAAGTCATTCATTCGGGACCTCTCAGCTACACCTGCTGACAGTCTAAACCAATATAATTCTGAAGCTCAATTAGGAAAATGACAAAGAATAAAAAGCAAAGATTCGCTGCCAAATTCAAACGTACTTTGTCATATATCACAACTATTCAGTGTTCTCAACCACATCAGGTTTATTTTAGGTTTCAGACATTTAAATACACATTCGACTAAAGCACTAGGCTGGATAAAAAAGACATTTATAGTTTGTTAAAATCAAATTCCATGCACTGATGTTGGTGGAAGCTGCAGTCATAACCCTGTCAGCTGACCCTTCGCAAAATGGTGGATTCAGGGTTATGATTGGTCAGATCGCCTGTCAATCAAACTGCCGGCGAAGGGTCAATTCAGCTCCACCTGATAATCTTGCATTTAAGAAGATTTACCTCTTCGGGGAACATATATCTTCACTTAAGGTATACCTTTTAGTGTCTTTGTAACAATCTTATCAAGAAATCCAGCCCAGGTCTGATGTTCTCAAAACGTTATCACAAAAACATTCAAACGTCATTCATGGCATGTCTTTTCTTAAACGTTTCAGCTGGACGTTCGTCTAACATTTTCAAATGTTGCTGCTTGTTTCGGAATGTTCAGAGAATATTCAAAAGTAACATTCCAAATGGAACGTTCCCTTAACGGTCGCATAACCAAGAAAAAACATTTTAAATTTGGATCTTGACGCACACAAATCGAAACATCATATAATTCATACAGCCGAATGAAAAATCTGACATGAGTGCAAAAACAGCTTCACATTGCCAAAACACTCGAGTGTTCGATTGCACACAATAAACATCATGACAACAAGCAGTTCAAGGAATAGTTCATCAGTTTCTTTTGTGTTCCACTGAAGGGGTTTGGAAGCGCATGAGTCAGGGATTTTCATTTTTGGATGGACTGTTGCTTAAAGAAAACGTTTCTGGACACGTTCATGTTAAAATATGTTTCCAGATGGTTTCGCTCCAAAAGGACACTCAACATTTCCTGTAATTCGTGTTCATGACCTTCACTCTGACTCACGAATGATCTCTCT
This sequence comes from Zacco platypus, assembly GCA_038088235.1. NCBI lineage: Eukaryota > Metazoa > Chordata > Actinopteri > Cypriniformes > Xenocyprididae > Zacco > Zacco platypus. The sequence continues at coordinate 3,698,538 of CM076063.1, forward strand.
GTTGAATTTCTGCTTTGTAACACGTTTTGTGTGTGAAAGAAAGGTCACAAATGAGCCAGCAACGAGATGTTTCTCCTGAGAAGATGTCTCAATCATGAACACAAACATGTTCCTCCTCAGTGTTTCTGTCCTGTTTTCCAGCACAAATATCTACACATTCTTAAATCAAGATGATAAAGAGAATTGACTTTAGAGATTAAGTCTTGTTTTTGAGAAAAAATGAATAAAAATTAAGTAGCTGATATTTGCTCTTGTTTTCAGCAAAAACTCACTTAATTTTCAAACATTTTTCAGTAAACAAGACTTAAAATCTTGATATTTTTGTGCATATTAATATTTGCCACATTGATGTGTAGGAACAGTTTTGGCTGCAGAAGCTCCTCCATGATGGACAGAATGTGAGAAGTGCAGTTCTGAGCTGAAAACGAGACGTAACTAATTAAACGGCAGACTGGATCCGGATCTCGTTATTGGCTGTTAATTGGTCTGGAGGTTGATCGATTGTTTTTTTCGGAGAATGGCCGTGTGTCTTCATTACAAGCTGCTGGCCGTGTCCTGTAACTGTGTCACCGCCTCCCCCGGCGGCCGCGAGCCTCTGATGTGATCGCTTCTGAGAGAGAGCTGATCATTTATTGATGCCTCCATTAAAAAGTGGCAGACGCACGTGTTTGAGAGGAAGAGGAGGGGGAGGCGAGGAAGAAACACTGAAATTCACTTCTGTGGTCGTTTGTCTGTACGGCGGGTGATTATTAATAAGTGACGCTGTCGTCAACCTCTATATATTTGACTTTGATTTGTGATGAACATTCACATCACACCTGATATATTAATATTACTTCAAACCACTAGATGACACGGCAGCGCAAGCATTTTGCCGTTTATTATGACAGCAGGAGCTATTTATGCTGCTTTCAAGTCTTTTTGGGAAATTCCTACTTATTTTAGGTATTTTTTTATGATCGCTGGCTGTTTGATCGATGTTTTATCTGTCTGTTTTTTCCCATTCTTGTGCACTACATTCATCAGAACAGAAGACTATTTCATTAATATAATATATTCAGTTTTATTTATGTATTTATTTATTTGTAATATATATTCATTTTGTTAATAATTTGTTTATATAATATGATATTATATTATATAATTTATATATGTTTAATATATTTTTATATGAAACATATATATGTAATAAATATTATGAATTTATTTATGTATTTTGAATATACTTTTTGTTAATATTTTATATATAATATAATATCAAAATAAAAATTAGATGTAATATATAACATTATGTATTTATGAAACATCTATATAATTTTGTTTATATAATATATTAAAATAAAAAACTAAAATATATTATATATATATATATTAAACATCTATATTATTCTCTATATAATTTATATATACAATATAATATTAAAATAAAAATTAGATATACAGTTATATATATGAAACATCTATATTATTCACTATATATAAAATAATAATAATTTATATTATTTTTCGTTAATATTTTGTATATATAATTTAATATTAATATATATATATATATATATATTTGAAACATCTAAATATATACAGTCCATAGTTAATTTATTGAGTAATATATATATATATATATATATATATAGAGTATAATTAATATATATTTAGTTAATTTATTGAGTATTTTGAAATATATTATTATAATTATTAATTATAAATTATTATTATAACATAATTATATATTTCTCATTTATATATATATATATATATATATATATATATATATATATATATATACACACATTATTTTTGATGGTTTACTCTAAGATGGTTTTCAGTTGTTGTTTTCCCAGAATCCCTGGTCTGAGCCGGTTTAAGCTGGTCTGAAAAGAGTCCAAACCTCTCTAAAACCAGACCTCCACACCATCTGAAGTTGTCGACTTGTTAGTTGAAGACCTTTCGTTGCTCATTTCGTTGAAACTTGCATGTTGTGTTTTTTCCCCAGTCGACTTTCCCACATGTTGATTGATTCTGATTGGTTTGCTCATCATTGATCGTAAACATTCTCTTCACCTTGAACGCTGTCAGAGTTCATGTCGTCCTGTGATCGTCTGCGAGTCCATGTTAAATGTTAATGGATTCTCTCTCCGCAGGCTCGTCCCGGAGCGTGAGAGTCCCAGACGACGGCGCCGGCCGCATGCTGCAGAAACTCAGAGGAAAGAGTGAGTTCACCATCGCTCTGACGCTCAAGCAGGAGAAACTCAACTCTGGAGTCATTCTGTCCATTCATCATGGAGAGCAGAGGTCAGAACACTACACAACACTGGACACTGTAAACCATCACCACATCACTGCATCGTTTAAGCTAACGAGATTTTTACATATTTATTTGTCTCATACAAAACTTACTGCCATGTTGCTAGGTTGTTGTGGGTGGTTGCCAGGGTGTTGCTAAGTGGTTGTTGGCATGTTGCTAAGATGTTGTAAGTTGTTTCTAGGATGCTCTGGATGGTTGCTAGGGCATTGCAAGGTAATTGCTTGGGTGCTGTGGATGGTTGCTATAGGGCGTTGGTAGGTGGTTGCTAGAGTGTTTTGGATGGTTGTTAGAGCATTTCTAAGGTGTTACTTCTAGGACATTGCCAGGTGGTTGCTAGGATTTTCTGGATGGTTGATAGACCATTGGTAGATGGTAGCTAGGGTGTTCTGGGTGTAGACAGGGTGCTAGGCCGTTGCTAGGTGGTTGCTAGGGTATTTTGGATGGTTGTTAGAGCATTGCTTGGGTGTTACCTCTAGGACATTGCCAGGTGGTTGCTAGGATGGTAGCTAGGGTGTTCTGGCTGTAAACAGGGTGCTAGGCCATTGCTAGGTGGTTGCTAGGGTGTTTTGGATGATTGCTATGGCAATACTAGTGTGTTTTGATGGTTGATAGGCCATTGCTAGATGGTAGCTAGGGTGTTATGGATGGTTGACAGGGTTGTGCTGGATAGTTGCTAGGGCGTTACTAAGTGGTTGCTAGAGTGTTTTGGATGGTTGCTAGAGCCTTGCTAAGGTGTTACTTCAAGGACATTGCCAGGTGGTTGCTAGGATTTTCTGGATGGTTGATAGACCATTGTTAGATGGTAGCTAGGATGTTCTGGCTGTAGACAGGGTGCTAGGCCGTTGCTAGGTGGTTGCTAGGGTATTTTGGATGGTTGTTAGAGCATTGCTTGGGTGTTACCTCTAGGATATTGCCAGGTGGTTGCTAGGATGGTAGCTAGGGTGTTCTGGCTGTAGACAGGGTGCTAGGCCATTGCTAGGTGGTTGCTAGGGTGTTTTGGATGGTTGCTAGGGCAATACTAGTGTGTTTTGATGGTTGATAGGCCATTGCTAGATAGTAACTAGGGTGTTATGGATGGTTGACATGGTTGTGCTGGATAGTTGCTAGGGCATTGCTAAGTGGTTGCTAGAGCATTGGTAAGGTGTTACTTCAAGGACAATGCCAGGTGGTTGCTAGGATTTTCTGGATGGTTCATAGACCATTGGTAGATGGTAGCTAATGTGTTCTGGCTGTAGACAGGGTGCTTGGCTGTTGCTAGATGGTTGCTAGGGTGTTTTGGATGGTTGCTGGGCATTACTACTAGGACATTGTTAGGTGGTTGAAAGGGTGTTCTAGATGGTTGATAAACCATTGTTAGATGGTGTTAGGGTGTTTTGGCTGTTGGTAGGGTGTTCGGTCATTGCTAGGTGGTTTCTTTCGTGTTTTGGATGGTTGTTAGAGCGTTGCTAAGGTGTTACTGCTAGGACATTGCTTGGTGGTTGCTAGTGTGTTCTGGATTATTGACAGACTGCAAGGGCATTGCTAGGAAGTTTTTTTAAGGGTGTTTTGGATGGTTGCTAGAGCATTGTCAAAGGGTTGCTATTAGGATATTATTAGGTGGTTGTTAGGTTGTTCTAGATGGTTGCTAGGGCATTGCTAAGGTGTTCTGGATGGGTGACAGGGTGGTGCTGGATGGTTGCTAGGGCATTGCTAGAGTGTTTTGGATGGTTGCTAGGCATTGCTAAGAGGTTGCTACTAGGACATTGCTAGGTGGTTGATAGGGTGTTCTGGATGGTTGACGGGGTGGTGCTGGATGGTTGCTAGGGTGTTTTGGATGGTTGCGAGGGAACTGTCTGCAGCACAAACAGAACAAGTTACATGTAGATCTTTATTGTTTTTTCATTTCTATAACAATAATTATAAGAAATGGTATTAGTGATGCTTGAGTTGGCAAACACCATTAATTATAATTGCAATACTCAGAAGATTAGGAAAACATACACACATACATGGTCACACACACACACACACACAGCTCTGAGCCACAAGTAAAAGTTCATCTACATACAGAGTCTAATTACATGGTTCAGTCTAGTGCGTTCAGGTCACAGATGCATCATATAGTTATGATTCTCCAATGGTTTTTACACTGATATCAGGTGAGGACTCAACACATTAATAAAATCATATCATGTATTGTTCTGCTCTGTTATATTAATCACTTCTGCATGTATTCTTCTCATTTGTTAAGTTGCACTGGATAAAAGCGTATTTATATAATATCAACAAACTTCTCCCCACCCTGTGTCCGACGCACTAGTTGAGATCAGGGTTGGGGAGTAACGAAATACAAGTAACTTAGTTATGTATTTAAAATACAAAATTTGAGTAACTGTTTTTTATTAAAATTACATTTTAAATGGGTAGAGTTACAGTTACATCTGAAAAGTGTTTTAGATTACCAAAGTGATTACTTTGAGTTTTAATGTCATTTAAACAGCAATTGGTGATTCTTTGACTCTGACCGTCTGAAAAAGCGGAGATAAGTTTCATCAACATTTAAATACTTTTAAGAAGGATCATAAAAATTTTGTTATTTTTATTTAGTTCTGTCCTGAACAAGACAAAATGACTGAATTTATAACAAAATTGCCCAACTGTCAACTTAACTGTCCTGTCATGACCTGATGATCCACGACTGTTTTCATGTTTTGTGATAGTTGTTTGTGAGTCATTTTATAATTCACTCGTCACTGCAACTTTTTCTCACAATTAGATTTTTTTTTTTTTTGCATTTCACAATTCTGACTTCTTTTTCTCAGAATTATGAGATTCAAACTCACAATTGCAAGTTATAAAGTCAGAATTGGGTGATATAAACTAGCAACACTGACTTTTTTTCTTGCAATTGTGAATTTAGTATGTGAGTTTATATCTCATAATTCTGACTTTTCTCAATATTGTGAGTTTATATCTCATAATTCTGACTTTTCTCAATATTGGGAGTTTAAATCTCATAATTCTGACTTTTCTCAATATTGTGAGTTTATATCTCATAATTCTGACTTTTCTCAATATTGTGAGTTTATATGTCATAATTCTGACTTTTCTCAATATTGTGAGTTTATATGTCATAATTCTGACTTTTCTCAATATTGTGAGTTTATATGTCATAATTCTGACTTTTCTCAATATTGTGAGTTTATATGTCATAATTCTGACTTTTCTAAATATTGTGAGTTTATATCTCATAATTCTGACTTTATAACTCGCAATTGCAACTTTATATCACGCAATTCTGAGGGAAAAAGTCAGAATTGTGAGATAAAAACTTGCAATGACCTTTTTTGTGTTTGTTCCACACTTATTAGTATTCCAAAGTATTCTAAAGTATTTAGATTAAGTTACTAAACTTGAGTAATGTAACGAAATACGTTACAAATTACTTTTTAAAGCATGTATTTTGCAATCTGTAGTGAAATACATTTTAAAAGTGCCCTGCATGAGAATCACTGCACTATAGGACGAAGCATTTGTTTAGTGCCAGCGAAGCTCACGGTTAATGCTTGTGCTTTCTGAACATGTTGAAGTGTTTGAACTAGACAAAGTGAGGGAATTAAGAAGAGGAAGTTTTCCCTCAGCGTCATTTTTAGTGCTTGACCAGTGAGCGTGTTGTTTTGCGGTCCTGTTCATCTCATCATTAACTGTTGTGTCCATGTCTGCGGCTCCCCGAAGACTGATTAGAAGTTTTTCCTCTCCGAGTCGAGTCAGCTCTCAGCAGAAATAAAACGCTGTCTCTCTCTCTCCAGGAAGACTCTTTAAAACACAGACGACTCTATCATCGTGCAAATAAGTTTTCGAAAACTTAATATAAAGTTGTTTTCCGTTAGTAAAACTGCTACACGGGGAATTTAAGCGGTATCGGTTTCCCATCGTGAGTGCATTACTGTCAGTGATGGGGAGTAACTAGCTAAAAATAACTTTGGAGGAGCGCACATAAAATAATATCCGTGAAATAGAGAAATCACATCTGTCTCTGTGACAGCACTAGAGTCTGTAAACTGAAAAAAAGAGGCAGTCAGATGATGGTCTGTGCTTTTTTTTTTATTTATAAAACCAGCCAGAAACACTCTCGGCCTGTCAATCATTTTAGTGTTCAGGTTCGCTGGCGTGTCTTTGGTTTCTTGAACTTGAATTGAATTTGAATAGAGGTCGCAAACGTTAAAATGTCTTGAAATTCAAAGTAATTCTGTGGAGCTTGAACTCTAAATCCTGACAATTTGGATTCGAGATGCATCTGTTTTTGAGGTTCTCTGTAGATAAGGGTGTTGTATTTGAAAAGAACACTCCTACGAAGACAACAACAGTACGACACGACTGTAATTGTGCTCGTTGAACTGTGTTTATCGAAGTCAGCGCATAATAGGGGCCTTGTGAAAGATGTTAATTACATTGTACGCTGAGTCGATAAAGCAGGTGGCTCTGACATTGGGCTGGTATTGATATTCCCTTTCTTTGCAGCTAGAACTAGAAATGCAAGGCAAGAGGAAAAGAAGTCATTACGTCCCTGTTTGTAGATAAATCAAAACCTGCGTATCTGTAATTGGCTTCTCTCGAATAATGCTCTCAAGCGTGATGATTTTTTGCGAGGAGCAGGAAATAAAAATTGGTAGTCTGCACAGGCAGGCGGGCTGAAGACTTTTTGGCAGCTTTCCCCATTAATGTTCCCCCCTTCAAGTAAATCTCAATTGAGACGTGCGGCGCAGAGGAATTACAATGTGGAGGGGCGTTTAGCTCGTCTGTGTTTCCTGTGCCGCTACAGAAGCGAGCTGTGCAGAATTTAGGACAATAAATAAATACAAGCAAATGACTTCGCAAACGAATGGATCAGTTTGAATTAGTCTCTTCTGCTAATCAAGACTGCATTTATTTGACCATAAATACAGTAAAATTGTGAAATATTATTATAATGTATTATACAGCTGTCCTTCAGAAATCATTCCAATATTCAAGAAACATTAATGATTATTATCAGTCTTGAAAACAGTTCATATTTTTGTGGAAAGCATCATATATTTTATTTTTCATGAATAGAAAGTTCAAGATAACAGCATTTATTTGCAGTAGAAGCTTTTGTAACATTTTAAATGTCTTCACTTCAATTTAATGTGTCCTTGATGATTAAAAGTTTCTTTATTTCTTTTTTTTTTTTTTTTTTTAAAAACCTTTTGCTTTTGAGTGTATCACAGTTTCCACAAAATATTAAAACATTTATATATCTTGGAATAAATTACATTTTAACATATTGAAATAGAAAACTTTTTTTTTTTTTTTTTAAATTAGTAATATTTCACAATAATACTGTTTTACTGTATTTTTGATCAAATAAATGCAGCTTTGGTGAGAATATAAGACACATAAACGTTTGCAATGATCCCAAACTTTTGACTTTTAGTAAATACAATAAGTCAAAAGATTTGACTTACAAGTTTTTGAATTTGTATTTAGTATTTCATCACAATAATTAAATAAACTTTTGTGGTGGAAGAACACACGCTGAATTTCTTTAATTGACCTTTCGCAAAGCCCCGCCCCCTTTAGTTACTGTTGCTATGTCCGCTCTCATGCCACACATCATGTTCTCATGAAGTGAAAAATACATCACAGAGCAAAGAGGACACTGACAACGTTTGAAACATTTTCATATTTAAAATACTGTAATTTTTTAAAGAAGTTTAAACATTAAATAGTGTATAGTGTGTGTTTAATGTGTGGTGACAGATCGCTGTAGCTCCTCGTGAACCGATCATCTCTTCATACTAGTTCATTTATAGCATCAAATAAACATGAATGATCATCAGAAGGAATGTTGTTTCAAGCGCGGAAAGACGTGAGGACACACAATTTATCAAGTTCACTAACGTTAATCTACTAACTCCCCTGACTGCTTTGTCAGACAAAATGGTGAATTCGGGGTTATGATTGGTCAGATCGCCTGTCAATCAAACTGTTTGCGAAATTCCTTTATCTGTCATTTCAATCAAGAGTCTCACCAAATGAAAAAAGCCAATTCTCTTGTTATGAATTTTGCGTGACCCAATGTTTGTTGCAACACTAGATCCACATTGGCAGATTTTTTTGTTGTAGTAGATGGTGTTTTAATTAAAAAAGAAAAATCATTTAAATGCTCCAAAATACATTAATATGTACATTGGAAAACTCTATAAAACATGCCAGGCGAACCTTAGGACTCATTAGCATGAATTTTGATCACGAATGCGCGAAGCACATGTGGGTTTTGAATAAAAGCAATGAATTCATATGAATCTATTCAAATCACTGGATAAAAATGCAGACCATTTTTTTGTTGTCCAGCAATAAAAAAATAAAAAAAAAACAGCAGGCCAATCAGATAAGAGCTTTTAGTCATATACTGATAGTATATACAAAATACTATGTTTTTGCTTAATATTCATATAAAAGTCAGACTCCCGCGGTGCCTCGTCTCGCTACGAGGACTCGCACTCATATTTTACTGCGGTCAGAATCAGTGCTGGTCAGCATGTGATGAGAATCTCCTGGGATATTGTTACGGAGGACATTTGGAAAGTTAGATAGATGCATGTCAGGTCGTTAGAGACGAGCGTGAGGCGGCGATGTGCCTCAGGGGCCTGTGCTGGGCCCGCTTTATTTGCAGATGCTGCAAAATATGCAACACGGCTCCTTTTGTTTGCTGGTCTGGCAGTGTCAGAGATCCCGCTGTCTCCTCTGGTTTCAGTGACATGTTTAGTAAGAACAAATTATGAAGTGTAGTTTTACATTTGCTGGGAAATGTGAGGTGTGCTTGTCTGTGCAAAACACAATGACATGGGCGGTTGCTATTGCTGTGAGAATAACTCGCGCAATATTAAGAAAACCATTCTAGGCTATTTCGGACGACTGAAAAATGTGTCAAAATATAAAGCTTGACTTCACTGGATTTGATTTAACCTATAATGTGATGGCAGAGGGTGCTTCCTCATGACCCTCATTGTCTGTATTTCCACAGATTGCTGGAGTTGGAGAGCAGCGGACAGAAGAGCGAAGTGCGTCTTCATTTCCAGACCAAAGGTCAGCAGACGTATACGGAGATCTTCCCGTACATGCTCGCCGACGACCAATGGCACAAAGTCTCCGTGGCCATCAGCGCGTCACATGTGGCGCTCTATGTAGACTGCAACAGGTACGCTGCAACATAGTAGTGCCCTCAATGCAAAACGATGTTTATTTGACGTTTATTGTGACGTTTCTGGTCAGAATCTATGAGCGGGTGGTAGCTGTTCCTCTGATGGAGATCTCAGAAGACACATCGTTCTGGGTCGGACAGAGAAACAGCGCTCACGGCTTATTCAAGGTATTCTTCATCTTCGCCACACATGCATATTAGAAAACACTTCTCCTCAGTATGTCGCTTTTCTGGATGCGAATAATAGTATAAAATGCAATGCGCTTCCTCCACTTCCTTCTTTCTTCGCTCATTATTTAATAAAAAAAATATGCATTAAATAACATTTTATCTATGCATTGTTTATCACTTTTTCAAGAATCAAACGCATGAGTTTTGTGTTGCTATAGCATCATGCAACATATGACAACAAATGCATTACGAACCAGTGTGCAACCGTTTACTGTAGTATATAGTATTTATTGATGATAAATATATAGTAGTGTGTATTTAAAACACCTCCAGTTATTTATTAGTACTATTACAGAAACTTCATTCACAATTATGCATCACATTAAGTTTATTGGTTTATTTTAAAACTGTATAGAAATTTTATATGCAATTCAAATACATCAATCTCATCAAATAAGGCTTAAATATTTTTTTGAGTGCAGTATGTTAGTATTGAATGCCGAGTGTATCTGCATGGATACTAATGTAAAGGAACAATTTGTTGTGGTAATTCACACACTACTATAAAACCAGCAGTTTATACTATGTGTGTGTGCGTTTTTGTGATTTATGAGGACACAAATGTGTATAATGTCTTGGGTATTACACTGGTATTACGACGTAAACATGAAATATGAGGACATCTCATGAGTCCTCATATTTCAAAATATCTTTAAAAACATAATAAACAATGTTTTATTAAAAATGTAAAACAGCAGAACATTTTCTGTGCTGGGTAGGTTTAGGTGTAGGGGTGGTATACGGGGACAGAATGTACAGTTTGTACAGTATAAAAACCATTACGCCTATGGAATGTCCCCATAAAACATGAAAACACAACATGTGTGTGTGTGTGTGTGAGTGTGTGTGAGTACCATCGAGCCTCTCTAAGATGTGAAGTGTTGCTTCAGGTTGTTAAACATCTCAGAGTTAATTGTCGGATGAGGGGAGGCTGGAGGTCGTTTGCGGTTCTTGACTAGTTTTCTCACCCCGCCCCTGCTTCTGTCTCCATGGAGACTCTGATTAGCGCATAGCCGCTCAAGTAAAAAGTAAATGCGTCCCTCATTTGCACATACATATCACAGATATCTGGCGTTTCATTTCCGTCAAGTCCAGGATGTTGGCTTTCATCTTCCAGAAGAAGGGAATAGACGTGGCGGTGGCCGTCTGCACTCAGAAGTATTGATGCGGCGTTCGAGGCGGCGGTGATCAAAGGCACCATTACAGTTCGATTAGTGATGATTCCACACTTGTTGACCTGACGATTGCCTCTAATTTAAACAATCGCTGCATGCATGCGTGTGTGTGTGCGTTCGCTGACTCGCAGAGAAACTAAATTACATCTCGAGTTCCTATAAATCCAGAGCGTTCACCTCTATTTCCCTCTCATTGCCATGGAGAATCTGGAGAAACCTGCATCGGCTTTTGAATTTATGGTTGGAAAATTGAAGAGGCAAGACAATTTCGAAAACAATTTCTCATAAGTCACGGCGCTCTACTCCTGCGAGGGGCAAAATAAACGCTTTCTGGGTCGGTTGCCATGGCGACAGAGTGTCTATACGCGACGCCGCGCGGCCAGAGGATGGAGGCCAATCAAATTAAGGCACATATGAAACAAATTCAATCTGTATGTGGTTGTTTTGCTTATCAGAGTGGGACAGCGGCGACTGGGAGCTGTTATTACGCTCCCGCCACCCACATCATTTCCTCTCCGCGATGCGTATTATGTCCAATTACCAGAGTGCGCGGCCTTGCCCACCTCCTATTAAACTCGCCGCGGTTCCCCACGCACGGGCCGCGTTCAAGCGCTGGTTTCATCTCTGCTGGAGTCTGAGTGCGCCGTGTGACGAGTCGGGAACTTCTTCACGGGGTTCGGGTTTGTACCGCCGTGCCAAGAGCTGCTGGCTGGCAATTTTTTGACGTCTCAAACAGGCTGCGAATGCCCTGAAAATGCGTTTGTCATCAAGGTTCGGTTTTGTCAACGCCACCTAAAAAAATAAAGAGAGAGAGAAAAAAATGTTTGTTTTCCAGCACAAATATCTAAACATACTTAAATCAAGATGGCAAAACTAGTGAAGATATTAAGTTTATGTTTAGAAAAAATCAGGGAAAACATGTTTATTTTTTTGACTCCATTGGCAGATTTTTGTTCTTGTTTTAAGCACAAACTCACTTCATTTTGATGCATTTTTCAGACTTAAAATCTCAAGTCATTTCTCTTCTCCAGCAAATGTATCGTGATTTAAGAATGTTTAGATATTTGTGCTGGAAAACAAGACAAACACTGATGAAGAACATCATTTTCTGTGTAAAATGCATTATAATGGCTCCAAAATACTATTATATAAAAATAACCATGAATTATTAGTGTTAAAGTGAGCTGTGCTAAAGGATGCCACTAAAATATACAACATAAATATTCCAGAAAAATGCAATAAATAAAAATAAAATGAACCATGGAGTGAAAACTAAGCTGGAAAAACAGACTAAATATATAACTATATTTAATAAAAAAAATTGTAATAATGACCGTAATATAGCACATGCAAATGAGGTTATTACAATGTTATTACATGTTTCTCTGTGCAAGAGTCTCCTCTATTCACAAAGGCTGTATTTATTTGATCAAAAATACAGTAAAAATTCTGAAATATTATTACAATGTAAAACAGCTTTTGTCTATGTGAATATACATTAAAGTGTAATTTATTCCTGTGATCAAAGCTGAATTTTCAGCATCATTACTCCAGTCTTCAATGTCACATGATCCATTCTAATATGATGATTTACTGCTCAAGAAACATGTATGATTATTATCAATGTTGAAAACGGTTCATATTTTTGTGATACATTTTATTTTCAGGATTTTTTGATGAACAGAAAGTTTCTATTTAAAATTATAAAGTCACTTTATAAAGTCCTTGACTCCTACTGACAACATTCAGGCTTTCATGCCGGTATATAAGGTACAAACATAAGTTACATTTTAGAAACTGTCAGTATGTTGATATAGCAAAAAAGTGCATCATTACACATACTTCCCGATGTTGATTATAATAAAGGATAATCTCCACATGGTATCAGTTGGAGTGAATCCTGAATAAAATGTGCAAGTTTGATTTGACACGGAGATAAAACCACTAAATATAAACCGCAAATCGAAACTATGAGCAAAGCAATATGGCTTAACAGGTGCTAATCCAGAGAACATGTCCTGGGAAAAGGTCAGGCTCATCCGCGTCTGTCCTTCTGCTCTGTTAATAGTGTTTTTGGCACTTAAGCTTTCTGTTCATATTCTGCCCAGCAAATAAAAGCAGCTTTGAACATCTAAAAGCCACAATTTCAGAACCTCCTCTATGATTTTACCCACTGCTGGTGACTGTATAGAGGGGCATTCCTTACTTTCCACATTAATAATCGCGCACATTTTTCTTTTTTTGGGTCGGAACGTATGTAATTTATTAGAGCAGCTCAAGGTCTTCGTTTGCTGAGTGCTTGTTGAATAAACTCTCTCAATTCTATTTAACGCCATGCAAAGTATCATTAAATGTAATGAATGTTTCTGATTCATTTCTGCTCTGATCTAATTGTGTTTGTGAACTGATTGCCGTGCGTTTTCCATGCAGGGAGTGATGCAAGACCTTCAGATCCTTGTGATGCCTCAAGGATTCATCACACAGTGCCCAGACCTCAACCGTAGTATGTGCCGTTAATAACCTTACTTGGGATCGCTGAATCACTGTTTAGTCATTCCGTTATGATGAACGCATCTCATTTACATCTCTTTCCTAGCCTGTCCGACCTGCAATGACTTTCATGGACTCGTGCAGAAGATCATGGAGCTTCAGGACATCTTGGCGAAAACCTCCAGCAAGGTGACAAACCCAAACCCACAACTAAATAACTGGCTTAATTTAATGTCATCAGCTGGAATGTGAATCGAAATGACAGTCGCATTCACACAACAGAGGAATTTCATTCGGACCAAACCGTTAGTCGTAGAGACTTGAAACTTTGAGGGTTGGTTGTACTCACACTGTCTACAACGTCACCAATTTTCGCCCCAATTGGCCTGACGGGGGCGCTACAGCGCTCAAAAGTACAAAATTGCTCACGACTCGTGAACCGTTAGGCGCAGACTCAAGGATTCGCTCGTCATTCTAAAATTTTACTTTTGCGAACGAGTCCTAGGTTTTTGTCCTTATCGGAACCAAACCAGTGCAGTGAGATTCTCCGGAGTCTGATTGTCTTTAGTTATCAAAAAAAAATTTTGTTTCATGGTCGCTAAGGGCTGCCAAAACGTTCAAAGTGGGTGGAGCCACTTTTACTAAAATGACTATAACTTGTGAACAGAATGAGATATTTTCCCCAAACTTGGTACACCTATGTAAGCGCTCATTCTGTGGTTGTGTGAGAAAGGATTTGAAAACTGGCCACTTGGTGGCGCTAAAACATGAAAAAACATGAAAACGGCTATAAATACTTCACCGTTAGTCTGATTGACTTGAAAATTGGCCTGCATTGTCTTCGTCTAAGGTACCATGATTGTCCATGAGGACATTGATGTATGTAAAAAAACATGTCCGCCATCAGCCAATGAAGTTTGAGCACCTATTAGACAAGGTTTACGGAGGCCGATCGGAACAAAACTCGCTGGCCACCGGGGGGTGCCTTCACGTTTTTCACATGGGTTAAGGATTGTGTATTGCATGATTTTCCGCACGCACCCACGACCATTCATCCCCCATGGTAGAACTCCTCATTCTGAGCAACTTTACCTCTAGGACTGCCGCTGTCCATTGAATCGTTCATTAAATATTGGAGATTATTTCAAAAAAACAACTTTTGCAAACTAGTCCTCGGTTTTTGGCTCAACCTCAATAACAGTTAAAAAGCTTTAAAAACTATATATTTCCTATGGCAATTGGCTGTATTTGCTATAAATGGTATTTTCCATGTATGATCGAGGCGGTTACAGGCTTGCTAATTAAAATTGAACCCTGATAATTGCTGCTTGCAGCTATATTTTTCAATGTGGAATCTCCATCAGATTAATCAAAAATAACACTGTCACTTGCAATTTTATCTTTCAACCACTGATGGCGATAGAGAGGCCTGAACTCTGTAGTGCACCTTTAAATAAACAAAATATAATGTAAAAAAAATTGTTTTCCAAAGTTGTAAATAAAACAAAGTTTGATTTTCCAAGAAAGCAGCTGACATAAATTTTGTCCCAACTTAAATCAAATAATTTAAATTCAAATTTGGTTCCTGAAATTGATATTTAAAAGTAGTTATAAACTCAAGTGAACGTCTCAGTGTTGGTCTGGCAATAAACGCAGCACATTTCTCTTGTTTTTGTTTGACAGATGAATCCGAGCCCAGTTTTTGGGAACATCTGGGCTGCGTCTGTGCTGTGAATTTAAAGGCTTGTTTATGGTGTTGTAATAACTCACAGCTGCCAAATGCACAAAACTCTGGCGCTGATGAGGAAAAACTCCTCTGATCGAGCATGTCGAAATAACACCGGCTTAATGAAAAATGCAAACGGCCGATCGCAAATAATCAATCAACCACGGGCGTTTCCTCATCTGTTTTCTGTCAGAAGTGGAGTTTAATTGGGGTGAGGTGAGGATTTGCTCTCCGCATCCTCATCCCTCTGTGCTTTTCTTCTCCTGCAGCTATCTCTGGCCGAGGAGAAGATGAAAGGTCTGGACTCGTGTTACTGCGAGAGAACGTGTCACGTGAAGGGAGTGACCTACAGAGAGGAGCAGACGTGGACCGATGGGTGCAAGAACTGCACATGCTCGGTGAGGCTCTAACCACAGCCACTGGTATATGCGTTTATACTATGGTAGAGATAATCACAAAGACTGCTTTATGTCATTTACACATTACGGACCGTTCACACCAAGGATTATATCTATAATGATAACTATTAAACATATAGTTTAAAAAATTGCTCTGTGAGAATAGTAAAGTTCACAACTATAACAATAACGACACAGAGGAACAATATCGTTGGAATCACTTTTTTCCAGCCGATAAACGATAAAAAACATTGAGAGCCAATCAGAATCAGGATTGTTTTAACTAGCTCAAGTATTTAAATTAAAACAGACGACAAAACTGCAGCGCTTATAATAAATAGAACAATATCGTCCGCTAGTGTGACGCTAATATAGTTATCATTAAAGTTATCATTATTGTTAACGTTATAGTTATTGCTATAGTTATCATTATAGTTATCGTTAAAGTTATCGTTGTAGTTGTAATTATTGTTAATGTTATAGTTATTGTTATAGTTCTCATTAAAGATGTCATTATCGTTATAGTTACCGTTATAGTTATTGTTATAGTTAACGTTATAGTTATCGTTATAGTTATTGTTATAGTTAACGTTATAGTTATTGTTATAGTTATCATTATAGTTATCGTTAAAGTTATTGTTGTAGTTGTAATTATTGTTAATGTTATAGTTATTGTTATAGTTCTCATTAAAGATGTCGTTATCGTTATAGTTATCATTATAGTTATCGTTATAGTTATTGTTGTAGTTAACGTTATAGTTATTGCTATAGTTATCATTATAGTTATCGTTAAAGTTATTGTTGTAGTTGTAATTATTGTTAATGTTATAGTTATTGTTATAGTTCTCATTAAAGTTATCGTTATAGTTATAATTATCGTTATAGTTATCGTTATAGTTATTGTTGTAGTTGAAATTATTGTTAACGTTATAGTTATTGCTATAGATATCATTAGTTGTTATAGTTATTGTTATAGTTATAACGTCTCGGTTACATAGATAACCCTTGTTCGTCGGTCTGTCTGATCTACGTCGAACCGGTTGACCGATTGAATGGGAATTATCATTATAATTATCATTGTAGTTATCATTATAGATAACGATAACATTATAGTAGTCATTATTGTTATAGTTATTGCTATAGTTACCATTATAGTTATAGTTACCATATATAGTTATTGTTATTATAGTTATAGCTAACTTTATAGTTATAATAAGTAAAGTTATTGTTATCTTATCTAGTTATCACTCTTGATGTGAACAGACCTAAAAATAAAAAGTAAAAAAAATCAAGTCGCTTGCTATTAAGAGAGAATATTTTGCACAACTACGAATATTTTGGTCAGTATTGTCATTTTGTGATTATTGTCTGTGTCCAGCTACGTGCTAAGTAGCGCCATCTTGTGCGTGAAAATGCTTCGCTACAAGCAAAACGTGTGTTTTGCTCATGAATATTTCATAAATTCATGAACAAAAGCAAGTAAAATCCAATGGAAATGTTCATGTCACATTTGCCGTCTATAAATCGGGTTTTACTAGTTGAATGGCGTTCAATCAAGTGCCACACACCCAATCAAGCAGTCTGCAATTAGCTAATTAGCAGCGTGCTTGTTCTGCAAACACCGGAATGGCAACAAGATTTGCATGTCGTCTCAAAGGTCACGCGCAACAGAACGTTCCACTTACACGCGCCCTCGACATGTAGCAAACCTAATGTAAACACAGATGTGAAGTCGCTCTCAGTGTCTCGTTTCACAGGGACGGAAGATTTCTCTCGTCTTTCTTTCTCACTCATTATACATTTATTATCTGCGAGTAAGACGAATATTGTGCCGAATGCAAAGTGACAGACGGAGGGATTCTGTCCTATCTTTAGAAGTCCCTGCGCTCCTCTGGCAGACGTTAGCTGGTCTCCAGTGCGCTCGATGTGTCCAAACAGACAGCGGTCTGCGCTTTGGTACTGGTGCAGATGAGACAGGCGGCCCTGCGAAACTACCGACAGGAAGTTAGTTTGTGAAAGGAACATTATCTTAATTTGGCTTAAAGTGACGGATGTCAAGCTTTAGGGAGACGCGAGTTCCTTCAGACTCTGTGAGGCTTGGAAAACTATTTCTGGGATAAAATATGGATATAGATATATACCGAAAACCGTAACTATACTAATGTTTTTTTTGTCTCATTCTTCTAGTAAATCATCACTACATACTCAAAGATCATTAAAACATCGTAAATTTAATTAAGAATTGTGTAAGATAAGACTTTTTTTTCTAATTTTTTTTAAAGCAAAATTAAATGAACTAAAATAGTTAGATATATATATTTTCTATCTTAATAATAATAATAACAATGCAGGTTTGCTTTTCAATTGTTTTATAATGGAAAAATTAAATAATAAAATTATTTGTCTTATTCAAAAGTCTGATTTATTTAGTCATCGTTTAACAAATCATTTAATTAATATATTATTTTTTTAATTACCGTTATAGTTATCATTATAGGCACAGCTTTCATTTTACGAATCATTTAGTGAAATATTTTGTGAATCGTTTAGAGAATCTTTCAGCAATTGTTTTTACATTTATGATTTATTTATTGAATTTTCAAACAGCAAAACAGACAGAAAAAATAAACATTAAAAGAAAAGACAAAAACAAAAAAAAATTAAAAAAAGTTTAATGCAGTATAATTTACAACCAAACCGCGTATTAATACAGACATAGGCTGCACCGAATCAATCCTTAATTAAGTCTAAGATGTAATAACAGTAATCAGTAATGGAGTAATCAGGAGGAAAGACACCAAACAAGCCAATTAGCGGATGTGATCGAGTCAAAACCAGACAGAGCAGGACAAGTCCGGAACATGTGGGTTTCAGCAATTGTTTTTTAAAATGAATCACTTAATGAATCATTCAGTGAAATGTTTAGCGAATCATTTTGCCGAGCACTTAACGAATCTTTTTTCGAAACATTTTGACTGCGCACGAAATCACATACTCTATCAAGTAGGTACTTATTTTGAAAACCTCTAAAAAACGTTCGTTCTATGTAGTATGAGTGTGTGTAGTATGAATGTACTACATTTGCCATGATGTCATTATCATGTGACCTACCAGCGTCAGTTGCGTCGCTTCGCTGCCATTCACAAATCCTCTCCCGTGGCCTCATGGGATAGCAAAGTGTCCATCATATGCACACATCCGGGGACTTTTTGCCGTCTCTGTGAATTCAGACATACTTCTTTTGTCACATACTGTTTTTTTTTACTATTTAGTTGGGAAGTGTGCAATTTCGATGGAGCCCTGGTGAACAACTTCAGCGAATCATTTAGCAAATCATTGTGTGCATCATTTCGAGAATTGTTTAGCAAAACATTTTGTGAATTATTTAATGAATTGTTTAGCAAAGCATTGTTTGAATCATTTAGCAAATCAGGGTCATTCTTATGAACCATCCTTGCAGAAATCACATTTTTACTTGTACTGCTGCAAACTACAAAATGATATCTTGACTGTAGTTTAACAAGCTTTATCATTACTATAAGAGACTCACCAGTAGTTCCAGCAGCACTGACTGAACGTTTGAACTTCTGTAGAATGGGACCGTCCGATGTGAGAAGATTCTGTGCCCCCTGCTCGAGTGTCCCGATGGTACGGCCCTGGCATATGTGTCAGGAACCTGCTGCAAAGAGTGCCAGTGTGAGTACACACACACACATGTGTTTTCATGCTTTATGGGGACATTCCATAGGCATAATGGTTTTCATACTGTACATTCTGTCCCCCTACACTACCCCTACCCCTAAAACCTACCCATCACAGAAAATGTTCTGCTATTTTAGATTTTCAAAAAAGATAATTCTGTAAAATTTATAAGCTTGTTTCCTCATGGGGACCAAAAAAATGTCCCCACAATGTCAAGATTTACTAGTATTACTATACCTGTGGGGTCCCCATAATGTAGGGAATACCCACACACACACACACACACACACACACACTCCTTACAACGGCCTCCACAGTGTTGCCTGACAACTGACCACACTTGTGTTGCTAAGCTACACCCACACTCCGTCTCCAGAGGTGTCAAGCAGCACATTTACATATTCAAATAAATTATTTATCACAAGCCAATAAACATGCAGCCCTGCGAGGGTTATGCAAATGCATATTTGATTTTAAACATCTCGAGCCACTTTAAAGACAAAAAGCCGTTTCTAAACGCGCTATATGAAGTGGAAACACAAGTGCAGATTCTGACGCTCAATACTGAGGAATAAATCCGTTAGCATCATCCGGTGAGCTGCCGTCTCCGAAGCCCAGTGTTTTGATACGGGTCATTATCGTCACAGCTAATTTATTCAGTTATAATTAAGAAGTGAAGATGACCCTGCTGTATTATTAGTCATAGTTGATATCCATGCTAATTTCTGAGTTAGTGCTCATTTCTGCAGCAAAACCCCTTCGTTTTAACCGAGTTAGCCTTAGCATGGGAATAGCGTAAAGTTACAAAAAAATAAATAAATAACACCATATATAAAATACATATTACATACAAATTTAACCAAACATGCCTGCATTCAACATATGTTTTTTAAGCTTGTTGCTCCTGGTTAATTTTATTTACAGTTAATGAATATGTATTATTTACATACATACATTTGCATATATTTACATAAACGTTTAAATATGCTAATTTTATCAGGCTGACTAAATATACTATTTATAACATGCTAAATATACAATTTATTACATTTCATTATGATATCACATTTCTCATTTTTATGTATAGACTGAAATTATAGTTTATATTATTATATATATAAAAAATACAGTATAGTGGAATGTGATTATAAATAAAATGTTTTATTATTTTATATATATATTGTATATGTAAATATATAGAATATATAAATGTATAATCTATATATATGTGTGTGTGTGTGTTATTTATATTTATATAAGTAATGCAGTTAATGAATAATGAATATTTATTATTCACACAAATAAATTTGCATACATTTAAATAAACGTTTAAATATGCTAATATTATCAGGCTGACTAAATATACTATTTATTATATTTCATCATGATGTCATATTTCCCATTTTTATGTATAAACTGAAATGACATATTATTATATATATAAAAAATACAGTATAGTAGAACGTTATCTATAAATAAAATGTTTTAATATTTAATGTTTATATATATATTTAAGTAATGCAGTTGACGGTTACATTAAAGACTCATTTCTGAGTATTTTGTCATCTGTGATCATTTAGTCCTTTTGGAACGACAGATAGTTTTCATCAGATATCTATAAAGGTTTGTCTTTCGTTGTGATAGTGTTTGTGGCCATTCGGTTCAAAGCGTCTCTCAGTCTTCTCTCCAGAGCGTTTTGGCTGCTATTTTCGTCTCGTGCCGATCTCCTACTGTGCCGAGAAACTGTACATTCGTTTCTTCCACCAAACGCTGGAACAAAAACACAAACCTGCAATTAAATAATATGGCGCTTATGTATGATCTACTAGAGCTTTAATTATAATCATTATGAAATTCACTTAGTGTAATTACTGTTCAAGAAGTGTTTAATGCCTAATGCTGATAAATAAATATAAGCAGATATTTCCATATGCAGTAACTTCAGCTCTCGAAAAGACCTGATTTCAGGGAATCACTGGTGATTGTTGTAGCGAAACAACAGAACGATTCATTTAATCTATATGAAAGGTTCTCGGTGAGGTTTAGTCTGTATTTAAAGTCGGAGGAGGAAATAATTGCTGTCCTGGGAGCAATTATCGTCTCAGACGTCTTGTAATCGTTGGTTGTTTGCTGTTTTGTTTGAACTCCAAATTTCCATACCGTAGCATTTCTCCTGCTCGCATTAATAGTGCCGGTTTCATTTGTGCCGCTTGTGTTTTCTGCTGAGTCACGTCGAGCTTTAGTTTGAAACTTTCCAAATATTCAAACTAACTATCCTGAATAACACAAAGTAAAGTTAGATTAAAGTGATAGTTCGCCCAAAAAACATCTCTCATGCCAAAACCGTTTCAGATTCAAAACTTATGACTTCCTTCAAGTAAAAACTTACCATTTCACCCGTTTGTTGGTTTATATCATCTCCAAATGGAAATGATGCCCAATTCTACACTGCTCAAAGTGAGGTATTAAGGTTTTATAAACATTAATATTAACGTTTACACCAAGAGCGATAACTATACGTACGATATCGTTCTGTTTATTACGAGCTTTTAAAAGCAGGATGGATTCTGATTGGCTCAATGATTCTCAATGATAGTTGTGCTGATATTACTTACAGCGATATCTTTATCGTTATAGTTATTGTGCTTGGTGTAAACGGCCTTAATGTTGTTTTGGACCCAATTTACTTTTATTGTATTAACAAAATCAGTAGAGAATATGATCTTTTGCGTGTGTATCAGTGTCTGGATGGGCCGCCTGCAGGTGTGTGCATATGGAGGAGTGTATCTGCGTATTTGTTTATGTTTGTTTGTGTTTTTCTGCAGCGATGTGCTTGTTTTCGGAGCAGACGCTGGTGGAAGGACACCGTTGTGCTGTTCATCATCCCTCTGGACTCTGCCAGCTGTTTGAATGCAGGGTACAAATCTTTACAACTGATTCTATTAGAGCCTAGATTAATCGTAAAAAGATTGCGATTCAAGCACCCACGTGATCTTATTTTATTATTATTCTTTTAAGCCTTTGACAAAATCCTTCCGGAACATTCAAATATGTGTTTGTGCTGCCGGACCCAGAGAGAGTAGCTCTGAACCACACAGTAGTTATTTCTGTGCTACAAATATTCATATTATCGCAGAAGTACTGAGATATACATTTTAAGTTAGTATATAAACACTGATGTCTATTATAGCCTTTTGAAATGAACTTGGCGCGTCAAAAAACAGTTGTATCAATTGCATCTTATTCCACTAGGTGGCGACAAGTGACTGTTAAATTTATTTGTCATTGAATCATTCATTCAAAAGATTCGTTCAAGAACACTGATTCATCCATCCAGTAATGAATATATATATATAAACACACAAAATTATTTAAAAGTACATAAAAATTGATTTGATTTTATGTATTATTTCATATATTTAATTTATGTATATATATATATATATATGTATATACTAGGGGTGTAACAATATAACGTCTCAATATATCACCATACAAAAATTAGAGCTGACCGATATGGGTTTTGGGGGGCCGATGCATACCGATATTAGGGAGTAAAAAGTTCAATATCGATATATATTGGCTGATATTTTTCAAGTGTATATTATGGGGGTGCAACAGTTCAAATTACTCACGGTTCAGTTTTTATTACGGTTTTAGGGTCACGGTTCGGTATGTGCTAAGTTCTGGGAAAATAGGACAACTGTCAAATAAAAATAAAGAAAATAATCTATAAATCGGTCTAGTTATGTATAGTTCACCCCAAACCAATATCACTGTGTGAGAATTTATTTCCACCCCCGATGTAATATCAAATCGATCATTTTAATCAAATGTTTGTTAACCTTTTACAATATGTCTAAAGTATCACAATAATATCGCAAGGTGAGTTCAATATTGTGATATGTATCGAATCGTGACATGAGAGTATCATTACATGCCTAATCTATACACATCATACATACATACATACATATTATATATATATATATATATATACATAGATAGATACATAGATAGATAGATACAAACATTTCAATGGAGTTTTCTACTGGTCCAGTCAAGCTGGTTCTGAATTTTACCGGCTATGCCAAAATATATTGATTAATCCCTATTAAAGCTACAAAAGTTATTCAGTCAAGAGTTATTTTATCTTGATTAACATTAATGACAGACAGCAGCAGGTTTATTAGGCTGCTGTCACTTTAAGACCTGACGCACATGACGTGAATCTCACACATACGGAGCGCCTGAAGGCAAAGTTTATCGTAACATATTTTTCCTATAATTTATAATCACCGTGTCACTTTAAGGGCTCCGTAGACATGCATCCGATGTTCTCGGAACACTTTACGGTCATTTAAGACTTTTTAACTCGTTTAAGACAAGCATTTCGGCATATTTTTGCCTGAACGAACTCAACTCAGTACTCGCACGCTGTCTGGAGCCGCTTCACCGACATCACACCAGTTGATCTTTGAGTCTAATCCCGATTGAATGGTTTAAAAGCGCTTGAATGATGACATAAGGTAATGCTAGCCAAAGGAATGCCAGGAAAGAACGAATGCTGCGTTAATTGTGTTAAAGATTTTTAACACGTTAAAATGAAAAAAATGATCGCAAATTTAATTCGGAGCGTGAATTCAGAGAGCCTTTATCTTTATATACATAAGAATACACGCGCACAAACATATATCATTTTTCACAATTTTTTTTTTTCAGGATCGCACGATGCATAGAGTTACGAACACTGAAGACTGTCCACAGCTCACCTGTGCCGAATCTGATCAGATCACACTCACAGACAGATGCTGCAAAGTCTGCAGAGGTGCGTAAGGACACCTTCTTTCTGTACGGAAAACCTCTTTGAGAAGTTGTTGAATGCTACAGTGATCAATGTTGTTAGTTTGACCTTTGGCTGAGCTTTAGCGATCCGGTGTTTCTAGTAGCATAAATCCTTAAACGTAAATCCAACCATTCTATCTGGGGTTAAAGGTCACGACTTCTGCGCCGAGGACAACATCTGCGCGGAGAACTCGGCCTGCGTGAACTTAGACGCCGGCGCCAGCTGCAGCTGCAAGAACGGCTTCCGGCCGCTGCGCGAGGACAGCGCGTACTGTGAAGGTGAGCCGCCGATCAATCGGGTCAGCTGATCTGACAGATAATCCGTTAATTTCCTGGCCGTGTCGCTGCAGAACACGTGTGGCATTTGCATGCGCATACGCTGCGGGAAATGAATCATAATTACAGCAAGCTGAGGAACAGGAATTTTAACACCATTAGAGCCGCCAGCTGATTTTAATATTCCAGGATATACATTATTATTCCAGGACATGTGTATAAAGGCTTTTCTTGTGATAATTGGATTTTTCTCTTGTTAAAATGCTGCAGAATCAAGTGTTGACATAAAATAGGTCACCATTAAAGAGGAAAGTATTTCAAGGCTGCTGACATGATGCTTATGTCAGCCAACGTTTACAAATATTTTATAAAATTAATTATAAATATAAAAATATATATAAATATATAAATATATTATAAATAACTAATATAAATATATTAAATGGCTTGTAAATTCAGCAATGAGGAATTCTGACCGTTTTATTTTTTCAAGTCAGTTGTCAGCACTCATGACGTAAGATGCTGAAAAACAGCAAAGTTTTTTTTATGTCCATTCATGGACAAAACACTGTGTGAATATGAAATAAAACAATATATTGAGATGTATTTGATGTCTAAAAAGCACAAAATAATCCGTCACATTGATATGCGATTAGTTTGACTAATTAATCATCATATCTTGTTATTCTATAATTTATTCAGTGACATTTCTGAATTGATTGACAGCTCTAAAAATAAAGAATCCTCCCTTATCTGTGTTGTTTTTCATGCACATGACTAATTAACCAAGCGGCATTATTGATGCACGACTAGAATCCGTCAGATTCCTCTCCTGCTTTGGCATCTTAATTGGCTGCAATTGCATATCGGTGAGAGTAAGTCATCAATGTCTTTCCCTCCAACTTCCTCATCCTCCTCTTCCCCTCAAAGCCGAGCCGAGCCGCGGATGGCCTACTTTTGTTGAATGTCTAATGACTCCGGCTGTGTTTCTGGGGACGCTGCGCCCCCGTCACCTCCCCACACATCAGTCGGATCTCTAATGAAACCTGTTCATCTCGCCAGCTAAAAATAAACCCGGGAGATGCGTGCGGATGACCCCGCCGATGCTCACGTGCACGGCCGGTCAGGTAATTATCAAAGACCAGGAGGATATGAATAATTAAAGATGCTATCAGACACAGCGGCTTAAAGCGAGTTCGACGGTGGGTTCTGCCTAAACGTTCCCACGGGACTCCGCTCTGGACCCTGTCCGATCTAGTTTGACGCAACGGCGGGAAGGGGAACAGCAGGAGCAGAAATCAAAGCACGAATGTGTTTTGAAATAGAAAGGCAAAATAAAAAAGGCCATGTGTAACCCAGAAATGTTGGCTAGTGAGACGGATACACCAGCAGTGTCCCACTTCCAGACTCATTTGTCACCTCTTTCTTTTTAACCTTGCTAGTGAGGATGGAACACCTGGCGCCGAGGTTTCCATCACTAGCTGGAGGACAATATCTGCTTTTATCTTCATAAATTGAAAGCATCTGCTTGTATGATACAATAAACATCGTTTTCATATAACAATCTCGGTTTTTGCTAGAAACTTAATTACAAATTGGCAATATATTAAATAATAATGTGTTTATGCATTTTTTGCATGTGAAAATTCTTTTTATTTGATCATTTTCTTGTAAATTTGGATCTTTATGAACTAAAATCAGGTGATTCTTTTTAAATGAATGAATCAATCAATCTGACATCAGTGTAAAAAGAGTTTAAAACTAAATTATCAAATAAATAAAAATATAAATACATAAATATTTATTTAAATAAATATTTATTAAAGTGCTTTAAATGTATTAAAATTTATTTAACATGTATATATTTTAATTATAAATATATTAATATATCTTAAATTATAAATACTTATTATATATTATAATTAAAACTTTAAATTAATTTTAATACAGATAAAATACTTTAATAAACATAGTATAGTTTAAACTTATATTAAAATGAATTTAATTATATTAAAACTGTTATAATGTGTTTAACATAATATATATATGTATATATATATATATATATTAAATGCATAATTAATTTTTTTTAATTTAAATATACATTAAAAAATGTTTCATATATATATATATATAAATTTAAAATATTTTCTACTTTAGGGATTGCTAAATTTTTGTTTTTTATTAATAAAGAGTCAGTTGTCAGCGCTCATGACGTAAGATGCTGAAAAACAGGAAAGTTTTATTTTATGTCCATTCATGAACAAAACACTGTGTGAATATGAAATAAAACAATATATTAAGATGTATTTGATATACTTTATATATTAAATACACAATAGCAATATGACTGTATTCATGTAATATTACAAATACATAAAAGTAATATTAATATAAATATATATATATATATATATATATATATATATATATATATATATATATATATACATACATACATATTTATTCACATAACACTTTAAAACTATAATATATGTTAGAACATATACACTATCCGTACATATAAAAAATCCGTAAAAATAGGGCGCGATGTACTGTATTAGTTTGATGGAATTTTTTTTTACAGGTGTTTTTACCTGTAGTTTTTTCAACTTACTTTTTTCAACTTGTTTTAGGGTTAACAGAAATGTCCGTAAAATTACTGTGTGTGTGTATTAAAATAACTAATTTGAAGCTGTTGCATAGATCAAACGTTCAACAGGTCATATACAATATCATCATATCACCTCATTTCACCTGATATTAACATGAGTCAGCAGGATAATGTGTCGGTGACTAAACAACCTCAAACCCGTGATGTTGAACCAGAACATGCTAAATTTCATCAACTGTAACTGAAAATCCCCAAACAGCACAGAGGCGAAACTTTCCCGTCGTCGTCTTCACCATCTCCAGCATCAGGAGATTCAGAAACACGTTTCCTTATTTCATTATGCAGGCGCTGGAGCACGGAGTCTCTCTCAAGAAGCGCTACGTAGTTCTTTAAAGGCGTCATGAGCATTGGCAAGATAAAAATAGCTTGCGTCTGTGCTGATGAGATCAGTCCCGTTTCAATATTTCATGCGTGATGTTGTAGGGCGTGAGCTCGAGGGAATACGGCACTCCCTCCTACAGCTTCTCTTTCACACACGCCCTGCTCGAGTAGATTCACGCTGCTTTGGCGCATAATAAAGGTTTCAGCCGTGTGCCGCTGGAGAGCGAGAGAGAGAGAGACGGACTGAAGGGCGAAGTGTGTCCTGACAGAGAGTTACAGTAGATCAGAAGCCTATTCTGCTCACCAGTGCTGCATTTATTTGATCAAAAATACAGGAAAAATTGTGAAATATTTTTACGTTTTAAAATAGCTTTTTTCTACACGAATATATTGTGAAGTGTAATTTATTCCTGTCATCAAAGCTGAGTTTTTTAGCTTTATTACTCCAGTCTTCAGTGTCACATGATCCTTCAGAAATCTGGTCTTTTTAAAACAACTGCAGTGACTGAAATAAATTTCCAGCTCTTAAGCTGTAGTAGATCTGCCGATGATACATCCATTCAAGTCTCTTAAAACCTGCAGAATAGCCGGATGTCCTTGACGCTGTGGAGGCTTGAGTTCACCTTGTTAATTTGCAGTTATTCAAACCATTTAAATGAAATATATCAAAAGCAGCGTGTACATTAACTGACAGGCTGATTGCGGCATGAACCCGGCGCACAATGTCATTTCCTGCAGGTCTGAGCAGGAGATGTCTGTAGGTGATCCAGGGTAATTGGCGCTGACTGTAAAAGTGCAGTTGAATCCCGAATGTAATTAGATGAAATGAGAGTGACGGCTGAAACTGGCGCTGGTTTAGGGAAGATTGTAGGGCTGAACATCTGGAAACAGAATAGAGAGCATATTTAAAGTGATTATTCCATCTTCATCTTTCTTTAGTGTGTAATGTTGCTGTTTGAGCATGAAAGTTCTTCTCTATATCAGTGTTCCTGAACTCCCTAAAACGCCTTCATCTTGAGTTTTACGTTTAAATAATACGCAGAATAAAGGGTTGAAACTGGCGGTTATGGGAAGGGGCGCGACATTTCCCAAACACACTGTTCCAGCCGACCAATCAGAGCACATTGTGCTTCTCAGAAGGAGGGGCTTCATAGAGACAGGAGCGTTACTGACAGACTGGGAAGAGAGGGGCTGAACAATGGAGAATATGAGGAAAATAATCAACATTCAAGCAGGAAAACCTGCTCTAGTAGAGCCAAAAACAACATCAAGGACATAAATAAATCCTCTTTAATTAATTTTTTTTCAATTTGTTGTACTGGTGTCAATCTCTGAGATTTCCAGTGAAATTAACGCTATCGGTCTCATTGAT
This sequence comes from Zacco platypus, assembly GCA_038088235.1. Lineage (NCBI taxonomy): Eukaryota > Metazoa > Chordata > Actinopteri > Cypriniformes > Xenocyprididae > Zacco > Zacco platypus. The sequence goes on from CM076063.1 coordinate 3,727,257, forward strand.
GAATTAATTTTGGTGTAAATGTGACAGTTCTGTCGGAATTGATATTCCGCAAACCGTTTACATAATCAAATTAATACACGAAAGTTCATTGTGCTCATGCGTCACGAGGCCCATTCTCTCGCAGCCTCGTTTTCGCTAGAAATGAACGAATGAAGGAATGCATGAAAAAGTCAATTAAATCCATAAATATGGCACAAATGGAAAATGAATGAAAAATGAATGGTGAATAAATAAATGAATAAATTATGATATTCTTTTCATACTGTTCCTGTTTAAAAAAAAAGTAATGCAAAAATGAATCAAATTTATAAATAAATAAATAGAAAAAATGCAAAAATGGATTTATGAATGAATGAATGTATTAAGGTCAAAAATGCAAAATGAACTAAATTTATTCATTTATGAATAAATAAAATTTATAAATAAATAATAAAAATTGCATGCTTTTCTTTTCATACCGTACTTGTAAAAAAAAAAGTAAAAATGGAAAAATAATGAAAAATTTATGAGGAAGTAAATTAATAGGTAAATAAATAAATAACTTAAAGAAATAAAAATTGCATCCTTTTCTTTTCATACTGCAAAAATAAATGAATGTATGAATGAATAAATAAAACTTCTACGTTTACAGAGTCAGTGAGGATCAGACTGAATCTGTGGATTAAATTCAGGGGGAAATCGATAAATTCTGCAGGATGCATTTAAACAGTGTTAAACTGCACTTTTATTGATGACGATTTAAATACATTTAACAATCTAATAATCAGAGATTCCATGACTCTGGATTCTAATTCCGGAACTTTCTTTCGAAATGATAGTCTATTCAGAGTCTGATCCGTCTTAAGCCCGTTGCTGTGTTGGAAAAAGAGGCAGTTCTGAGCTGGTTTTTGCTGCTCAACTGGCTTAGACCAGCTGAAAACCAGCTACTGTGCTCCAGCTCTATTGTCTCTTTTTTCTCCCTGGACTCCAGACTTCTGTGGTGAACATGACAATTGATTACCATGTGGGATCCTTCGAGGGCTGCACCTGATGACAAACGAGAGGCTGTTGTCAGTCTATTCTCTTGGATCTCGCGGGACGCACCCGCTCTATGAGTCGCACGGCTTCGTTTTTCGTTAAAAGAGCACTTTATACAAGACAAAACAATTCATTAGGATTAATACGGCCTGCCAGAGTCCATTCGTTCTCGCTGCAGCGCCGGGAAGTTTATTCACTTTATTGCTTCTGCCTCCGAATGCCAAAGAAGCTCTTCAGATAGTAGCGTGATTTATTGGCTGTGAGAGCGAGTTAATGAGACTATAGTCACGCTTTCCGAGGACTAGTTGTCAACGCCACCTTTTCATGTTATTGCTGCTTTGTTGTCATCGTGCCAAATCTCATTAATTATTTAAGGCACTTTCAAGGTTTTTTCTCTTGGCCAGGAAGGACACGGTGTTTGAGTGGGTCTTAATGACTGAGGTCTGTTAAACTGGATCATTAATAGAAGCACGACAGGTTATTTGTTAAGCACTGGACACTGAGCTTGAGAAACATCTTTCAGATGAGGATTGGTGTTTAGTGAACACTAAAGAAATCAATACCCTCTTTCCTTCATTTGAACGTATAGAGGAACTTAACTCTGCATGGTGTACACTGACCATATTAACAGCCCAACAACCCATTAGTGAGCTCAACTTATTATTTTAGCTTTTTCAACGCTATCTCGCACACAAACCACGGTGCATTCAAGCCAGGCTCCTCCAATGGTAATGTGATGTAGAGGGATACCGGAGTGAAGACGCTCTATAGGCCGCAGTGATCAGTGACTAACAAAATGCTGCCAACTGTGTAAAAATATGTGGAAAATATATTTATGTTTGTAATAAGACATATTTGTAGCTCTTATTGAAAATTTAATCTCATTAAAAATATAAGTCATGCTTTGGTAAATCGTAATTATGAGAGGGAGAAAATCTAAATTCTGAGATAGAAAGAAAAATTATGACATAAAAAGACATATCAAGTCATAAGTATGACATAAAAAGTCAAAGAAAGTTTTTCTTCAAAAAATGGACAGATTAAGTCATTATTTTGACTTTTGAAAAGTCAAATTTATGAGGAAAAAAAGTAGAAATTGACTTTTTGTCAACTTTAGACTTGTGTCATAATTATGATTTTTAAAGTCAGAATTTCAACTTGTCATAATTTTAAATTTTAAATGCATAATTTAAACTTTTTATGTCAATTTCAACTTTTTATTTCGTAATTTTGACTGTCAATTTTGACTTTTAAATTGCATAATTACGGCTTTTTAAGTCAGAATTTAAACTTTGGTTTGTCAATTTCATAATTATGACTTTTTAGGTCATAATTTAAACTTGTCGTATTGACAATTATATCATATTTTTTGTCGACTCATAATTATTAATTTTTAAGTAACAACTTTTTGTTATAATTTTGACTTTTTATGTCATTATAACTTCAAGTCAATATTCCAACTAGTCATAATTTTGACTTTTCATATATTTTTTTTACTGCAATCTCATAAGTATAAGTTTTTAAGTCAGAATTTAAACTTAGTATGCCATAATTTTGACTTTTTATGTCATAATTATGATTTACAAAAGTGTGGCAGAAATGGGCTTCCACATGAGTCCTTAGACTCCAAAGACGTATGCAATCTAATTTGGCCGAATTAGCCTCATGTTTCTGAAGCCCAACTGGACGTCTCCTCATTCTAGCTGTGGTTTTGCTGATCTCTAGTGTTTGCAGGTGTTGTGAGTCTCCAGCAGTTGGTGAATTTCGGTTCTGTGTGTATGTGTATGTGCGGCACACCTGTGTTTGGGACGGCAGCCACAGATCTGTGGGAGGTGAATGGTTTATTTTAGCACTGGGTCTGTCAGGCAAACACAACGTGTGTTATCTTCCCACCGGCAGACAGACAGCACTGGAGCTGAGAGATAGAGCAAGACAGCAGGAGGAAAATAAGGCAGATAGAAAACACATAATGCCACCCACAGCATGAAGGCGTCTTGGCCCAAATGACACACAAATCATCACTTCTCTGGTGGGCCATGACCTGAAAGGGCAGATCTATTCTGATGGGTCATGGTCAACAGGGAAAAACAATGCTAAAAGCAAAAAATGAAATGCAACTAACCATTTAATCTTGAGGTTAAGAGTTCGGAGAGCACAATAAATACACAACTTATTAAAATATCATTTATCAGCTCAAATCTCCTAGTCTTTTATAATCATATACATTATATAATACATGAATTAACGTTATGCTAATATATATAATACATAATATGTTATTTAATATATCAGTCAACCGCTTTGAAGTTAATTTGAGCTATGCTATATTTGAACTATTAGCTTACTGATATTATCACCAGAAAACCACAACACACTGTTGGAACGCTCTGGTTTAATCGCTTGTAATACCGTGGGTTAGATCATTTATCTTGGCTGTTTATTCCATGCCTTACTTGTTTACTCCTGTCAAGATCCTCATCCACATTTACTCTGAAGTAGACCATGTGTCTCCGTCAGCCATGATTCATGTGCACTTAGCTGTGACTGATTTCCCTTCGCTGTGGAGCACACAGGACAAAAAAACCCAAAAAGAAGATGGATTTCCCTTCTATTTCGTTATCTCGCACACAAACCATGGCACATTCAAGCCAGGCTCCTCCAATACTAATGTGATGTAGAGGGATACCGGAGTGAAGACGCTCTATAGGCCGCAGTGATCAGTGACTAACAAAAGCTCCAATTCTCAAACATCTTCAAAGCTCTTCAAGAAGCTGAAAACACAGTTTTGCTGGGGTTGCATACAGAAGTATAAGATGATATTATAGTTTTTCTTAATATTTTTATTTTTATAGTTTCTGTTTTCATTTTCGTTTTACTTAATTTTAGTAATTTTTCTGATTGTCAAGTTTTTTTTTTTTTTAAATAAAATAAAATAACTATATAGTTTTTATTTCAGTTTTAGTTAGTTATCTTAGTACATCGAGTTAAACTAAATGAAAGTGAGAAATGTTGCCTTGGCAGCAGGGTTATTATCGTCAACTAAAACTATTAAAAACACTTCTGTTAAATGAAACATAAATATTACACTGGCAGTTGGCAATTATGACATACTAAATCATTATTTTGATTTATTATTATGTCATTATTTAAGGGATTAATAAGTCAAAATTAATGCACTTTTTGACAATTTATGAATTTTTAAGTCAATTTAAATAAACTTTTTTCCATAATCCAGACTTTTTAATGTCATGAATAACTTTTAAAGTCAGAATTTAAACTTTTATAAATAACTTAAAAACATTTCTGTTAATTGAAATGAAGCTGAAATAAAATGAAATATAAATATTAATTGAAAAACTTAAAAATGCCACCTTGGCAATAAACTAAAATTTGAAGCACTAAAACGACTATTTACTGAAAATGGATAAAAACTAAACTAAAATTGAAATGAAAATAAATGGAACCTAAATGTAAATATGAAAAAATATTAATATAATAACAAAATAACTAAAAATTGAACTAAAATTAACATGAAAACTAAAAATATAAAATAAAAGCTAATTCAAAATAATAACAAAAAATAAAACTAAAATAAAAGCTAAAGGAACACTGCTTGTCAACTAGCTGAAATAAAAAAAGTTTTTTTTAAATATTTTTTATTTAATTTCAAGAAACAAAAATGTGTTTTATGATGCTGTCAATATTGGTAAAAATGAGAGAAAAACTAGGTACTACGGTATCAGAGCGATCTGATCGGTAACAGGAGTTGCGAAAAAAAGGTTGTTGGATTCTTTCCAATGGCAATATTTGCAAGTACTTTCGTTACTGTGGGACAATAATTCCTGGTTATTCCTGGCTATTTAATCACGCGACCTAAGTGAGTTACAGAAGAGAAGCGACTGAGGTTATGCTGAAGGACGCAAGTTCGAAGTAAATTGGGTTAAAGTTTCATTTGGAGTCCTGAGCCATAAAGCCACTCTGAATTCATCACAAATGCAGCAGTTCGGCACTGGTGAAAATTCATAAGGCTTTTTATTAGATCTGTAAGTCTATGAGATTTGATTTAATACCTTTTATTTGATCTCGCTGCGATAAATTCAAGGAGTCATGACACATGAGCAGGGCGATCACTCTGCCCTCCGTTTCCTCCAAACTTTTTCCCGGGAAAATGTCACAGATTTCATCTTTCCCTAGCGGCGCACAATGCCTTTTAAAAAGTCACAGAATTCTTAATAAGGACACTTGAATCCAGTACAAAAGTCCTTGAATCCAGTACAAAAGTCCATTGTTCAGTACTTGTAATTTAAAAAAAAAAAAACAGCACTTTGTTTACTAGATGAATAAATGAAAGCAGCAATTTCCGGTCAGAGAAATAATAAATAATTTCAACTAAGTAGCCAATGTTGCCAAATCGATTCAAGATGTTTAATGCAAAGAGTTAAACATTAAAAATCTAGTTAAAACTAACCAGCTGTTTTACAGTAATAGCGCAAACTAATCAAACTGATTCACTGAAACAAGTAATTGATTGAATGAATGATTCAAACATCCCAAATGTTTTAGCATTTTAGAGACGTTATATATAAATATAATCTCGTGTGTAAAAATGGCATTAAAATCATTGTGATTTTCATAGTGTTCCTTCTGGAAACATTGCAAATATACATTGTATCATTTTATTAATGTAAACTGTAAAAATAGATTTTTTTAAGTAGTAAAGATTAAAAATTTTATATCTAACTTAATGTGTTACATTTCTTGTAATTATTTGTGAAATTTACTAGAAACTTCTGAGTAAAAATCTTTTTTTCCCTATTTTGTATTATTTTCATTTGTTTGTTTTTAATAAATTTTATTTAAATTTTCTTAATTATTTTTTATTTCTTACTTTTAATGTTTTTTTCTTATGCATCTTTTATGATTATTTTTAAATGTTTTTTTATGTAAAGCACTTTGAATTATCTCTATTTATTTGTTTTTAATAAAATGTATATACATTTTAATAGTTTTATTTCTTTTCGTTATTTATTTTTTCTAATGCATTTTCATTGGTCATTTAGGATTATTTTTAAATCCCTTTTTTTGTAAAGTAATTTGAATTACCATTGCTTATGAAATGTGCTATATAACTTGCTAAACTTGTCTTGAAAAATATTGAATATATCGTAAATATTTGATATCTCGACCACAAAAAGTCTTTGACTCGCAGATATAAGCTAGAAGTGTTTCGAATTGCAGCCCCTTAGCTTCATGCTACAGTCTTCACCCCCGTCTGAGGCTCTGCTGATCCAATGTGTTTGTGCAGATATCGATGAGTGTGCGGAGGGGAGGCACTACTGCCGGGAGAACACGCAGTGTGTGAACACCGCCGGCTCCTTCATGTGCATCTGCCACACCGGATTCATCCGTATCGATGATTACTCCTGTACAGGTGAGAAACAACTCCAATCAATCACACGCCCTTCACATGTTCATCATCAATATCATCAAAACCTCGCTTGAGGATCTTGGAAAGATTTAATCACACTATCCACATAAACTCCATGAGAATCTTCTTTGTCTTATTACAAATACAGATTCTAGCCAAAATGCTGCAACAAAGCCAAAGGCCTAATCAATTTCAATCATTTATTAGCAGGCTTCTAATTATATTAATTTACTTGTTCTATTAGATAAAGTACAACACTGCGCTGCACTGCACTGAGATTCGACCAATCACAGGAAAGAGAGTCAAGGCTCGAAGAGTCAAAGTCAATGAGAATTAATTAATTTAATTGTTTAAACTAAACATTTAAAAAAAATAAACATTATAAATGTATAATATGTAACCCCTCCACCCGGGTCCAACTCGATCCGCTCAGAGCGGGCTTCAAACCCCGGTCTTCCGGCATGGGAGTGGGACGCTCTAAAAAGGAGGCTAAATGCTGCAACCCCTAGCGTCTGTCGCTAGAGCATCTCTTGAGGTCAGAGGAGTGAGGTTTACTCGCACAGCAACTACTAGCTGGCCTCCACTCACCCCCCTAAACCTCACTCCCATCCGGGTCACGGCACCAATGTAACCCCTCCACTCGGATTCGAGGCCTGCTCGGAGCGGGGCGAGTAGGACCCGGGTGGAGGGGTTACATATATATATTTGTTGATTTAAGTACTCAGTGAAACTATTTTTCAAATTATTTATTTAATATTTTTATTTTCTAAATAGTTGTTATAGTTAATTAATTATGATACATATATATATGTAAAATTAAGTAAATTATTTATTTATATGAAAACAAATGTAAAATGAATTTATTTGATATTTTAATTATTTAAATAGATAAATAGTTCAATTAATAAATACATAGTTTTAACTATTTAAAAATATAAACAATAAAATTATAAACTATAAAACTATGAAACTATAAAATTAGACAAACTCCAAATGCAGACTGTCAATCGAATATAAATACATATAAATGCATAAGAATGAAAATTAAACTTTGCAGTATTATTGCTGGATCCCAGGATTATTTCTGTTAGCTCCTCGCAGGTTGTCACAGGTATCTTGCCAAAAGAGTACAGCAGCATTATATGCTGACATAGAGGGTGTTGTTGCTGCTGAAACAGCGAATCTGAACCCCAAGAGTCAACCAGTCACTTCATACTTCCAGTTTCAATATGGACTACTGCTGTAATTATTTTAAAGTGTTTACTGTTGCTCTTCCACTAATTGCCCGGCAGTTACAGAAAGTGTGCGCTTGTAGACGTCATATATCATTTCCGTTTATGGATTATTGAGACTGCTGCTACCAGACAGGATGCAGCGCCTCAACCCCAGCACTTCCTGTTTAATGATAATTAGTCAAACGAACACAGCGCCCAGCCAATTAGGTTCATTCAAGCAGAGCGTCTCAGTTGTACATTCAAAAGATCTGCAGTATAATAAAGTCCAGGAGGCGCTCGGAGTCTTTGTGCGCACAGATAAATGACTTTATTATGATAGTCTAGATTCATCTTGCTGCAACATGAAGTGCTCCATGTCCTTCAAGGTTTTAAACAGTCTCTTAAAAGAAAACAGCTTTTATAGTGCCGCGCGCACTGTATTTCTCTTCTCTGTGGAATTATTGATCGACTGCGGTAGAGAGCGTCCCAAAGCACTTCTCCGTATTCTCACCAAAACTGATAAACACTTTTAGCGTTTAATTCCTCGCATCCCCCAGAGATGAATATGAGAGTACTGATGGATTACATTCTATTGCACGGATCGATATTAAAATGTCTGTGAGCTACAAGAGCCCGACATTCCCAGAATCCATCAGTTCGTGTGATTAAGTCGACTCCCCGTTGTAATGATTCTCTTGTCACAGTCAAGCGTTTGTCAGCCTCATGTCGACTTACCGAGATGGAGCCGCACAGCTGTAATCACAGTCTCTGTGTGCGCCGAGATACGAGACCCCTCGACACTGTTGCTCATGAAAAGAAAATGAGTTATAAGTCCATAAAGCGCCTTACAGAGGCACACTGAGAATACATGCTCTTAATTGCAGGAAGTTTCTTACCCTGAAAACTGTTCATTGAGTCAGAGCTGTGACACATGCTCACGCTTTCCAAACGTCTGGACTTCCTGTTTGCTTGAAAAATGGGAGTGTTTGGGAAACCTGTTCAGAAAAGTCATAACAGTCAAACTATTACATGATGCGCTAACAACCACTCAGAATACCGTAGCAACCCCCTAGCGACCACCCAGAACACCTTAGCAATGAAATAACAACACCTATAACAACACAATAGCAACCATTAAGAACACCCTAGGCATTACATAACAACACATTTGCACCCATCCAACCACACATCAGTGCCCTAGCAACCATCCAGAACACCCTAAAAACTATACAGCAACATGTTTACACCCTATCAACCGTATATATCAGTGCCCTAGCAACCACCCAGAACACTGTAACAACATAGCAACAAGTTTACACCCTATCAACCGCATATTAGTGCCATAGCAACCATCCAGAACACCCTTAAAACAATACAGCAACATGTTTACACCCTATCAACCGTATATATCAGTGCCCTAGCAACCACCAAGAACACTGTAACAACATAGCAACAAGTTTACACCCTGTCAACCGCATATTAGTGCCATAGCAACCATCCAGAACACCCTTAAAACAATACAGCAACATGTTTACACCCTATCAACCGTATATATCAGTGCCCTAGCAACCACCCAGAACACCGTAACAACATAGCAACACGTTTACACCCGATCAACCACATATCAGTGCCCTAGCAACCACCCAGAACAACCTAAAAAAGATATAGCAGCTTGTTTACACCCTATCAACTGCATATCAGTGCCCTAGCAACCACCCAGAACACCGTAATAACATAGCAACAGGTTTATACCCTATCAACCATATATCAATGCCCTATCAACCACTCAGAACAAATTGAAATAGCAACACATTTACACTCTCAACCATATATGTGTCCTAGCAACCACCCAGAACACCTTAGCAATGATATAACGTTAACACTCTAGCAACTGTATATCAGTGCCCTGGCAACCACCCAGAACACCCTAACAACATAACACATTTGCACCAGAGCAACTTCATATTAGTTCCCCAGCAACCACCCAGAACACCTTACTAGTCGTATAGCAACATGTTAACATCCTAGCAACTGCATATCAGCGCACTTAGTACACACTAACAATGATATAATGTTACCTGCCCTAGCAACCACAGAGAACACCCTAGCAACGATATAGAAACATGTTTACACTCACATATAATTGCTCTAGCAACTCCTTAGCAACCAGCCAGAACACCCTAACAATGATACAGCAACACATTAACACCCTTGTAACCATTCAGAACAACAATATAGCAAGATGATAAATCCTCCATCAACCACTCAGAACACCCTAGCAATGACATAGTCACATGCTAACAACCACTTAAAGCTGATGTGTTTTTATTTCTGCACCTTTAGCAGCACCAAACAGAAGCATTGTACCAAGAACTGCATCAAGGTCGTAGGATATGTGCGGATGAATGTAACTTGAATGCACTATAAAATGTTTTGGATAAAAGCATGTACCAAATGCATCACAAAATGACCCTATCTGACACTGGTCAGAGAAACTGATATTCCTGTGCCAAAACACACGCCATTGCCAACATGGCTGAGTCGGGCCACTCAATTTCATTTGATGTATGTAAATAAAAGACTATTTTCCCCAGTTTTGTGGTTCCAGGTTGTTTCATTATGTAAAAAGCTGATTTTTGAAGATATTCTGGGAATATTTGTATGTCTGTATTGGTTTCTCTGTCCTTGCAGATTCTATTGTTTCAAAACCAACTGGTGCCAAGCTACACTGCGCTCTGCCAAGATCTACGTTAACACCATCCACGATAATTCTGCTTCCAACAACAGTACTTAACTAGTTTAACCGATAACACCACTTCCAACTGAAGTCCTTTTCTAGTTTAATGAACAACACCATTTCTGACAAAAAATTCTTAGCCAATTTAATCAATAACATGGTTTTTGACAAAATCCTTAACTAGTTTAACCAATAACAGCACTTCCAACAAAAATAATGAACTAGTTTAACCAATAACACCACTTCTGACAAAAATGAACTTGTTTAACCAATAACACCACTTCCGACAAAAAATTGTTAACTAGTTTAACCAATAACAACCCTTCTGGCAAAAATTGTTAACTAGTTTAACCAATAACAACTCTTCTGACAAAAAAATATTAAACTAGTTAACAATTTTTGTCAGAAGGGTTGTTATTGGTTAAACTAGTTAACCAAGAACACCACTTCCGACAAAAATGAACTCGTTTATCCAATAACACCACTTCCAACAAAAAATTGTTAACTAGTTTAACCAATAACAACCCTTCTGACAAAAATTGTTAACTAATTTAACCAATAACAACTCTTCTGACAAAAAATGTTAACTAGTTTAACCAATAACAACCCTTCTGACAAAAATTTATTAACTAGTTTAACCAATAACACCATTTCCGACAAAAAATTCTTTACTAGTTTAACCAATAACATTGCTTCTGACAAAAAATTTGTAACTAGTTTAACTAATAACAGTTTTCGACAAAATCCTAAACTAGTTTAACCAATAACAACACTTCCAATAAAGTCTTTAAATTGTTTGACCGATAATACTGCTTACGGCAAAGTCCTTAACTAGTTTAACCAATAACACTGGAGAGGCTGTAATTCCTAACTAGTTTAACCAATAACAGTTTTTGACAAAATCCTAAACTAGTTTAACCAATAACAACGCTTCCAATAAAGTCTTTAAATAGTTTGACCAATAATACTGCTTCTGGCAAAGTCCTTAACTAGTTAACTAGTTAACCAATAACACTGGAGAGGCTGTCATTCCTAACTAGTTTAACCATTAACAGTTTTCGACAAAATCCTAAACTAGTTTAACCAATAACAACGCTTCCAATAAAGTCTTTATCTAGTTTAACCAATAACACTGGAGAGGCTGTAATTCCTAACTAGTTTAACCAGAATAAATTCCTTGGTCCACCAGCATCAAAGCAGGATAAACCATAATGTGAAATCATGCTGTCAGCACCAGAACAGCCAATCAAAAGCAAACAGATTGCAATTTCATTTGACGCATGTAAATAAAATACTATTTTCCCCAGTTTTGTGTTTCCAGGGTGTTTCATTATGTAAAAAGCTGCTTTGGAAGATATTCTGGGAATATTCGTTCGTCTGTATTGGTTTCTCTGTCCTTGCGGATTCTATTGTTTCAAAGAGAATTGGTGCCAGGCTCCGCTGCGCTCTGCCAAGTTCTCCTCTGCTCGTCCCAGCACTACTTTAATTTCATTCCCCTCTTTTTGAGCTCGACATCATGAAAAACCAGAATAAAAGCCCAATGAGTGCGTAAGATACAGCGCATTCAAAGGCCGCCCGTACATTCGGCTGCGAGCGTACAACTTTTAATGAGACGGAGCCGCTCTCAAGCATCTCATGTGTTCCAGCTTTGAGGAGACTGCAAAATGAAGTTCTACACCCTCCCTCGCCACAGGTGCTGTAATTAATAGCTCTGGCACTTCTGTTTGCTTAAGACGGAAACCCAAGAGAGAGGTTTTCCCCTCCTTCGACGGCCGCACACAAACACACTTCACACACGGCTAATCCAGACCTGTGTCGACCCCGATAAGTCTAATGAAACGCGTTCTCCGTAGAGAAGAAGGTAATTAGTTGTGAAATGCCGAGCGCAGCGGTTTGTTCTTGGAAAAACTATATTGATAAATGTTTGATTGGTCGTGCGCAGATGGCCGCTGGCTTTACCACTGAGCTTGCAGTTCTGCTAACAGAGCGCTGACGCTCTGAGCTGGAGTTACGAAGCGTTAAACAAACCCTCATCTGTTAGCTAGGCTCAGATTTGACAAATACTGGCATGGATTTGAAGCGTTTATGTACTTATAGATTGTACTAGCAATGAACTGTGATTATTGAAATGAACAGTGTCAGTTTAACAGCTGCATTTATGCATTTGACTCTTCTCTTTCACTGACACTTTCAGGAGACTTCATGATGATCTTCCTCATGCCGTTCCAAACCTCCGTGACTTACTTTCTACTGTGAAACACAAAAGACGTTTGAATTTAGGTGAACTGTTCCTTTAAGCAAAAGTCTTCTCTTGCACTTCATTTAATCTCATTGCAGTCTAGTAGAAACAAGAGATTTCCTTTCCTCTGTGTGTGTGTTTGGGGCCCTCGAGTGTCTCCAATGCACCCAACGATTAGCCCCGTAATCTCTGGCTCTGTTATTAGTCTTTCCTGCGGTGTGTAAGAAAGGTGTTATCTGAGATAGCAGAATCGGCTGACTCCACACCGGTCTGTGTGTGTGTGTGTGTGTGTCCATTCTTCACCGCCACGGATTAGAAAGGACCAATTCAAAGTGGCCGCTGGCGGTGCTGTACTGCGACTCCATTCTCCTGTCCTGTATCTCACCTCATACACATCCTTCTCCTGGATTCTGTTCATTTCCCGTGGAGGAGTCGTGGACAGAGGCTCTCTGCGTGAATGTGGTTTTGTCTGGGCAGCGGCAGCTGGATTATGGGAAATGAAAACCCTCATTTTTGAGTTCAAGAGCTGGGCCGCATTGGCCGTGACTTCTCTTTTTGATTGGACTCGTTTCATTCAGACCCAAATTTCACACCTTTTGAAGTGAATAAAAACGTGCACAACTTATAGTCGGGGGAGAATCTTTATAACCGAACGTTTTGCTGATTTCATGAGGTTAAATGAAGGTTAAAGACTGGTAGAACGACTCACGCAAATCATAAAGATCCATTCAACATACTGCACTGCCAAAAAAGAATCAAGCGAAACCAGTATTTTGCCTCATTTTCAGTGAAAAATATTCCAGAAATATATAAATAAACATTATTTATTTATTTACATTTATTTATTTATAATATTTTTGTTGAGTTGATTTTAACTCAAATATATTTATGAACATATATAAATATATTTCTAAGTAAAAAAAGGAAAATGTTGTTAGATAATAACTTGGTTTTGTTTTATGACTCGTTCTCAAAGATTATATCTTGAATTATCAGGGTTTTTTTCCTAAGCCTTTTGGCAAATGCATGAACCTCACTACGGTTTATTAGATTTATGCTCAAAACAAGAAAAAAACAACTAGTTGCCAAAAGGGTAAATAAAGCAAACTTAATTCAAGATATATTGTCTGAAAACAACAAATCTTCCAAAACATTCATTCTCAAGTAAATGTAGGGTATGTTTATCGTGCTTTATTTTAGTATTAATTTTTTTTATATATATTTATGTTTTAGTTCAGCTTTTTTTTTTTCAATCAACAAAAATATTTTAAAAAATTTAAAAGACAAAAGTCCTTTACTACTTTAACCAATTACACCGTTTCCGACAAAAGTTCTTAACTAGTTTAACCAATAACATCGCTTCTGACAAAAGTCCTTAACTAGTTAAACCAATAGTAGTGCTTCCGACAAAAGTCCTTAACTAGTTTAACCAAAAACATTGCTTCTGACAAAAGTCCTTAACTAGTTTAACCAATAACATCGCTTCTGACAAAAGTTCTTAACTAGTTTACCCAATAACATCGCTTCTGACAAAAGTCCTTAACTAGTTTAACCAATAACATCGCTTCTGACAAAAGTCCTTAACTAGTTAAACCAATAGTAGTGCTTCCGACAAAAGTCCTTAACTAGTTTAACCAAAAACATTGCTTCTGACAAAAGTCCTTAACTAGTTTAACCAATAACATCGCTTCTGACAAAAGTTCTTAACTAGTTTACCCAATAACATCGCTTCTGACAAAAGTCCTTAACTAGTTTAACCAATAACATCGCTTCTGACAAAAGTTCTTAACTAGTTTAAGGACTTAAGGACTTGAGGTTTAAGGATAAAAGTTCTTAACTAGTTAAACCAATAACATTGCTTCTGACAAAAGTCCTTAACTAGTTAAACCAATAGTAGTGCTTCTGACAAAAGTTCTTAACTAGTTTAACCAATAACATTGCTTCTGACAAAAGTCCTTAACTAGTTAAACCAATAGTAGTGCTTCTGACAAAAGTCCTTAACTAGTTAAACCAATAGTAGTGCTTCTGACAAAAGTCCTTAACTAGTTTAAGGACTTAAGGTTTAAGGACAAAAGTTCTTAACAAGTTTAACCAATAACATCGCTTCTGACAATAGCAGCACTTCTGACAAAAGTCATTAATTAGTTAAACCAATAGCAGCACTTCCGACAAAAGTTCTTAACCAATTTAACCAATAACATCTGAGCAGCTGTAATTCTTAACTAGTTTAACCAGAGTAACTTTCTTGGTCAACCAGCATCAAAGCAGAATAACCATAATGTGAAATCATGCTGTCAGCACCAGAACAGCCAATCAAAAGCCATTTAAAGGCTGATTGACATTTCCTGAACTCAACCGTTATTCGTGGCGTCTTTTCATGTAACGTCCCTGCGTGAGGCTTTTCAGTGCGTTTGAAAGCGCAGGACGTGTTTTTGAGGCGACATCAGTAATTGCAGAGTCTGAAAAATGTGGAGCGGCTGTAATTCTTGTTTTGTTTTCATCCATCAGCGCTGTGTGGCCCCCTGCTGGCTCGCCACGTCTTTAAAGTGCCAATCACGTCAGCCCGGCATTTCTGTGCGTGACATAACAGGGCAGACGACATGCGACCGATGTAGACTTCTTCGGATGGGCTTTTCTCTGCATAAACCTGACAGTTTGTTGCTGATTTCACCGCCCTACATTTGCTATATGAAGTTCTTACTATTTTTGTGGTGCTGATTTAAAAAAAATAGTGTCTCTTTGCTCTAGCATGTCACTTTCTCACAAAATATGATTTGCCTTTCATAGAATTTTTGTTTTCGACAAACATTTAAGGTGAAGAAGTTTCATATTATCACTAAATCAGCAGAAAAACTGCCACGAAGGCACGATTCCCATCTTCCTCTGCGCCAGAGCACTACTATCTGTTCAATTCTCAGCCCATTTTCATTTAATGCCTATTCCTGATTTCAAGGTCAGTGACAGAAGAAAATACATGTCACGTTTTATGCTACATCTGTTTTACATACAATCTGATAAATATTCATTCTTATTTCGTGAAAAAAACTGTATGTGACGGAAATGCTGAGGAAGAGCAGGAAGAGCATGCGGTCTCGGCACAGATGTTGCGGCGCTGAGAACAGAGGCGTCCCTGATGACTGCCTGTACATAATTGATTGTTTATCTGCCTGCTGCATGAATGACAGAAGCGCAGGAGTGTCGCAGCCTCTCTCGATCCCGAAGCGATCGTCACGCAGGTGTGACGGCCGGCGGGCGGCGGTGACCTTGAGCTAATCCTCTCTCATCTGACATCTCCGTTCTGTATCGCTGTGATAGACAGCGGCACAATGCGTGTTTGGGCCTGTCTGAATGTGTGTGTGTGGACGTCTCATAATGCAGTGTGTTACATTCATCTCTTTGGGATTGAAACTGTCATTTCCAGTTTGCATGAAGAAACTCAGGACACTCGGTGAATGACATTGACAGGTTTCAGGCTGGATTCGAAATGAACAAAGTGTTGTGCTCCTTCACACCTGAACAATACAACAAATGCACTGCAGAAAAGTATTTTCGTCTCACTTTTCACGACAAATATCTAAACATTCCTAAATCAAGATGCACTTACTTGCGATGCAAAATGACTTCAGACTTAAAACAACAACAAATATTTAACAACTTATTTGCCCTATTGTTTATTTACTTTAATCATGAACAGCATTTGTTTTGCTTATGAAGTAAATGCATCTTTATTTAAGAACGTTTAGATATCTGTACAGGAAAACAAGACAAAAATACTGAGGAAGAACATCATTTTTTTTGCAGTGTGCAGCATAAATATTAATATTAGAACTGAATTTAGAATCTAAACATGCTTTTTTTAGACTCGAGAGGAAGTTCTGAAAGTTACGGTGTGTTTTCATAGTCATATCAAACTCTTGTATCTCTTTTTTATGATTTGACCACTTTCATAAATCTAAAGCAGGCATGTGGGATGGCGATTGATTTATTCATACGATTCTTGGCTCTTCTGTATATAGTGATGATGGGAAATGTTGGCGGCCTTCTTTGATATGAAGCCAGTGTTCATTTCCTTCTGATTTTATATTAATTACAGGAACTAAGACAGATCTGAAGGCATTTTATGCAATAAAAATATCATTTTCATTCACACCTGCGAGACGTTTCCACACAGGGTCTAAAATTAACACTCGCCGAGAGCCAAATGTCAATAAAAACTGCCTTTCACAGGTCATTCGCCAGATGGCCGGAAACTATATTAGGAAGCGCAACATAATATGAGGTTTAGATAGAAATATATGAGGATTTTCGGATTTAAATTAGACAAACAAACGTCTATTGAATTTGATGAATTTTCCCTCTTCCTCATATGTCTTGGTAAAGAGCCTGGATTAACCTTCAGAATAAAAATCAATAAGTCAATAAAAATGGCAGCCTTTTCTTTTTATACAGTCCCTGTTAAAAACAAAAGTAAAAATGAAAAAAGATTGAATAAATAAATGAGCAAATAAATAAATCAGCCATTCTCTTTTCATACTGTCCATGTAAAAACAAACAAACAAGAAGAAATGAATGAATGAATGAATGAATAAATAAATATTGTATTTTTTTCTTTTCACATAGTCCCTGTAAAATAAAAAAATGCAAAAAATGATTGATTGAATGAATAAATAAATATTGCATTTTTTTCTTTTCATATAGTCCCTGTAATAAAAAAAAATGCAAAAAATAACTAAAAAAGAATTGCATTTGTTTTCTTTTCATACCGTCCCTTTAAAAAAGTGAAAATGCAAAAATGATTGAATAAATAATTCAATAAAATTTGCTTCCTTTTCTTGTCATACTGTCCTCATATAAAAAGAAAACCAAATAAATGAACAAATTAATTAATTAAAATAAAATATAAAGTAAAATCAAATCAAATAAGTTTCATGGCGAGTACATAATCCATCATCCACCGTCAAAAACTACATTTTTTCACATGTTTCTCATGACTTTCTGTGAACAATTGAGGGTAATTTCATTCATACTTTTTCTATATAAATTTTATAAGCACAAGAATCTCAGATCTTATTCTCTGAAGACCCTTTCATCTAAACAAACCTTGAAACATGTCAGAATTCAGGAGTCTCTCAATGTGAGGCTGATCATCTCCAGTCAATATTTTAATCTAACACATTGAAAAGACAATTCGGACTAATTGATGTTTCTTGTAAAAGCATATGGATTTACCATTACTGACACTGCAAGATTAACTGTATAAGTGCTAATTGCAGTTAAAAGTCAATGACAGTGTGATAAAAACATTATTTTAGTGTCATATTTCCACCAGTAGGGATGACCCCCAACTACATGTTTTCTAATAGAAATAATGATTTATTTTTTCAAATCACTAAATGTGAAAAGAGTGAAATGTGAAACCAGCTATTGCTGTAGTATTTCCTTCCCGAATCACATGCACACGGTCTGTGATTATTCCCTCATTTGTGTTTATTTCCGCTGGGATTGTGGAGTTGCTGGAGGATTTTATGAAATCTCAGCCAGTCTCTAAGATGAATGTATCCCACAATCCCTCATGGATACAAATCTCAGTTTCTGCTCACGGTCAGTTAGAGGGCAGGAGGAAAGAGTCACGTCTACATCGTATCTAAAGAGGATATTTAATGAAAACTTACAGATTTTATCCTTAAGGAACTGATTGAAAGGTGAAAAGAATCTCTATATAAAGATGGTTTGATCCTATTCTCAGAATTGGTTTTCTCAACGTTATGAACAAGCATTCTTCCAGTATGGTTTAGAATGTTTGTTCAAAGTTATCTGGTCTTTTATGATGTTCATGGAGCATTTTTCTAAAATGTTTTAGTTGGACGTTCATCTAATATACGATAGTACTTGTTTCAGAACGTTCATGGAACATTCAATTTGTTCTTTTAATGTTTGCAAAATTAATTAATTGAAACACTCCCTTAATGGGTAATTGTGAATTTAAATATCACAATTCTACACGAATTGAGAGAAATAAAGTCAGACCTATAAGACATAAACTTGGAATTGGGATAAAAGTAAGAATTGCCAGATGTAAACTTGCCACTGAGATTTACAGTCTAAATCTTGAGATATAAACTTATAATTTTCACTTTATGTTTGCAAATTTTGATATATACTGCAAAAAAAACTTAATATTTGTGAATTTTCAAAATTAGGTTAGAATTGCTAGATATAAGCTTGAAATTCAGAGTTATAAAGTCTAAATTCTAAGATATAAACGAACAATTCTGACGTTATATATGCAAGTTTTGATATAAATTTGGAACTGCGAAAAAATAAAGTCATATTTATGAGAGAGTCAGAATTGCAAGAAATAAAGATTTGCGAGAAATAGTGTCAGAATTGTGAGAAATAAAGTCAGAATTGCGAGAAATAAGGTCAGAATTGCGAGAAATAAAGTCAGAATTGCGAGAAATAAAGTCAGAATTGCGAGAAATAAAGTCAGAATTGCGAGAAATAAAGTCAGAATTGCGAGAAATAAAGTCAGAATTGCGAGAAATAAACTTGATATTTGAGCTATAAAATATAAATGCTGAGATATAAACTGGCAATTCTGTCTTTTGATATTTGCGAATTTTGATATAAACTTGGAATTACGAAAAAATGAAGTAAGAATTTCTAGATATAAAATTGCAATTGAGAGTCATAAAATCTAAAATGCTGAGATATTCTGACTTTATATTTGGGAGTTTTTATGTAAACTCGAAATTGCAAAAGAAGTCAGAATGGCGAGTTTATATTTTACAATTTTGACTTTGTTTCTCAGAATCGCAAGACACTCATAATTCTAAGGAAAAAAGAGAAAAGTCAGTACCTTTTTATTTTTGTATTCCGTGACAGAAACAAGCTTCCATAGGAATGTCAGCAGAACACATTTTTGTAAGCTGTGATGGCATTAACTGAAAAAGACAGACAATATTTTCTTTAGAATAAGATCAATGAATCAATCGAAGTGAGTGAATTATGATCTCGTTTCTGATTTCTCTCTCTAGAGCACGATGAGTGTGCGTCCGGGCAGCACAGCTGCGATGAAAACGCTCTGTGTTTCAACACCGTCGGCGGCCACAGCTGCTCCTGCAAACCTGGATACACCGGCAACGGCACCACCTGCAGAGGTGAGACAGCCATCCATCTGCCGTCTCACACCGTCACATGACCTGTCTCACCTCCGTTTGTCCTCTCTCTGACCCGCAGCCCTCTGCGACGGACGCTGTCTAAACGGCGGCTCCTGTGTCTCTCCGAACATCTGCGTGTGTCCACAGGGTTTCAGCGGGCAGAACTGCGAGACGGGTAAGATTCACTCCAAACGCCTTTTTCTGATCTCAAGCACTTTCCAACGCCTCTCTCAGCTCCTCCAGCTCATCTGAGGACTCTTTCGGCTCATTGCGAACAAAGCATGAGTGTGTAAATTGCAGTTTTGAAGAAGAGTGCTTGATTGTGATCGTTTTCTGTGGGAGTAAGAGTGGACGGCACGACTCCAGCTTAAACATATCATAGTAATGGTATATATAGTTATTTTAGCTGGAAATTCAACAAGAAGTACCCAGGTTCCTAACTGACCATCAAGTGTATTCTAGATTATTATGTGTAGAGGTTTTTGGTCCAATAATTAGAATCTCTGTTTTTTCGGAATTTAGTAGTAGGAAATTACTGGTCATCCAATTATTTATATCAGCTATGCATTCTGTTAATTTTGAAAATTGGTTAGTTTAATCAGAGCGTGAAGAAATATAGAGCCGAGTATCATCAGCGTAACAGTGAAAACTAATGCCATGCTTCCTAATGACATCTCCCAAGGGTAGCATGTACAAAGTGAAAAGCAACGGTCCTAGAACTGAGCCTTGCGGTACTCCATACTGAACTTGTGATATGACATCTTTTCGTTTACTGATATGCACATTTATAGTATATACACACATTCAACACACTTATCTATATATGCACATCTGTATAAACACATGTATTCATGTACATACACACATCTACAAATATATATGCACATCTACATACACATGAATGTATAGGATTAGACTAAAGTTCATCTCATTTCAATATTTTCTCTTTTTATTTAAATGTTGACAGACACAAAACAAAAGATCAGATTGTTCTCATCTGTGATGTTGCTCAGCATCAACTAAACAAACAGCTGAACCTGTGTTGTATCTAATAACAAGTTCTTCCTCATCTAGACGTCTGTATTTTCACGTTACCTTCCCTTTCTGTGCTTGCTATTCTTCTACTTTAAAAAATATGTTTGTGTCTCCTGTACACATGCTCATTTGTCTTAATTTAGGCCTCAAGCTTTGTTTAGTTTACTAAATAGAGCATCAATTTCTCCTGCAGCTAAAGGGAAGCGTTTGTGCCATCTGTGCGTTTATCATTTCTGTGAAACAGAGTCATCTTTGTTTTTCGTTCCCTCACACACCTCGCGTCCTACTCGCCATCGGCCCACGTTTATTTAACGGGTTCTGTTGTTATTGACCCCCAGGGTAAAATCGCCACACTCCGCTGCTCTAATTTTGAGCTGGATGGAGACAGATCACACACGACTGGTGAACACGTGGCGGCGTTTTAATAAAAACACGAGACGAAACTCTCAGTGGAAACATGCAGCGACTTTTGCTTTGTGTTGTAGATTAGCGTTGTGTTCTGATGCGCTAGTCCCACGTGAGCAATTTACAGCAGATGTTGCTTGTTTCTGGATGGTTTCACACTGGAGATGAAGCGAGCAGACACATCCAATGAGACACACAGCGCACGTCCCAACCCATCGATCCCATATAAAGGGCATTTTTACGAGATGCCCTCACTCTGGCCTTTGATTAAAATCAAATGGCTTTTCTTTCAGAATTTTCTGTTCGCTTTCTCCAAGAGGATACAAGATGGAATGAAGCGGATGAGTTTCGTTTTTTTCCCCCCCAAATAGATGTTGGAATCGTATTTAACAATTTTTCACAAACCACCAGAGACCCTTGAAGCAAAAGGTCTTACAAAGTTCATGTACCTGACGGTTTCATAAAATCAAAACATTTGAGGTTGTGTCCTTTCTTTATTTTTTAAAGGTAATTTTTATTAAAAAGTTTAACTACACAGTAAGTGAAATGAACTGAAATTCAAAGAAATTGTAATATTTTGTAAAATTGTCATATTTAACTAGAAAAGCAATGGATGTTTTGGAAAGCCTTGACACATACACACACAGACGAACTGGATACGGCCCGGATCCGGCTGACTGCGGTAAACAGAGAAACTAATATTAGCGTAGATGAAATTCTTCTGATGTACATCGTGTGTTGTAGGAAATGCGTTAAAGAGTTTAAAGAGATGTGTTTTTAGTCTAAATTTAAACTGACAGAGTGTGTCTGCTTCCCAAACAATGCTAGGAAGATTGTTCCAGAGTTTAGGTGACAAATAGGAAAAGGATCTACCACCTGCGGTTGATTTTGATATTCTAAGTATTAACAACTGGCCAGAATTCTGAGTTTGCAATAGACGTGAAGGACTATAATACGTTAAGAGCTCACTCAGGTACTGGGAAGCTAAACCATTTAGTGCGTTTTAAAGTAATTAGCAAGATTTTAAAATCTATACAATATTTAATAGGGAGCCAATGCAGTTTTGACAGAACCGGGCTAAAATGGTCATACTTGGACCAGCTGGAGTTTGTTTATGAAGCGAGCAGGGCAACCACCCAGTAGAGCTTTTACAGATGCTAGAAATGTGGCTTTCAAATGAAAGATTGTTTTTTGGTCCATTAATTAGAATTCGTTTTTTTTTTAATTTAGTAGTAGGAAATTACTAGTCGTCCAATTTTTTATATCAGCTATACATTCCGTTAATTTTGTGAATTGGTAAGTTTCGTCAGATCTGAGAATCATCAGCATAACAGTGAAAACTAATGCCATGCTTCCTAATGACATCTCCCAAGGGTAGCATGTACAGAGTGAAAAGCAACGGTCCTAGTACTGAGCCTTGCGGTACTCCATATTGAACTGGTGATCTCTTTGTTTACTACTACAACAAACTGATAACGGTCAGATAAGTATGATTTGAACCACTCCAATTCCACTAATGCCAACATAATTTTCTAGTCTATTCAAAAGAGTATTGTGGGGGATAGTGTCAAAAGCAGCACTGAGGTCTAGTAGGACTAATAGAGAGATACAACCACGATCTGATGATAAGAGCAAATCATTTGTAACTCTAATGAGAGCAGTCTCAGTACTATGGGACGGTCTAAATCCTGACTGGAAATCCTCACAAATACCATTTCTTTCCAAGAAGGAACATAGTTGTGAGTTTACTGCCTTTTCTAGTGTTTTTGACAGAAAAGGTAGATAGGAGATCGGACTGTAATTGACTGACAAACAGATAGATAGATTCTATGTTTTAGTTTGTCAAGCACCATTATGATACACAATGGCAATAAACTTAAAACACAATGAAGAGAATGCATTAAACATTGCAAAAGATTGATTTAAAAAAAAAATCCTGCAGCTCCTACTGTAAATTCAGTTTAGCAGAAAGCGGTGTGTGTTTAGATGGTCAGTGATGGTCTTCATTGTGTGTCGGGATTGCAGTGGCAGTTCTGACTGTAATTTTGACGGCATGATGTCTGTGCCATTTTCCACATCCTGCCGTTTGTCTAGTAAACTGTCTGTTGGAAAAGAGTACGTTTCTGATGCCTGCTGGGCAGCCAGAAGCCGCAGCAGTCAAATGAACTAATAAAGGAGCAGAAACGCAGAATAAATGAGGAGCTGTTGTTGATCCTGAATGCTGGAGCAGGTTTCCAAATGAAAGCACGGTAGCTTGATGTTCACCTGCAGGCCTCATGTTATTTTTATTCTGCTCAAGTTTCAATCAACGTGGTTATGAATCAAACGGCATGAAAATGCAGCGAATAACAGACGAACACCTTCACAGGAGCCGGTGAATTCATGAAGACATTAGCAAAAGCTTCTAAAACAGCATCCGAAATGAAAAGGAACCTCATAAATTAGTGATTTGAATCTCAAATATTGTTGAAGGACATGATCTGAATATCAAATCACGATATTCAAAAATACATAGTAGAGAGATTTTTTTAATTAGACGCAAGATGACATCAATATCGTTTTGTCTGTTTACCTGAAAAAGAGATACTGTAAATCTAGTGACCGTTTGGGGTCGGTAATGTTTTTGAAAGATATAAAATAGTAAACTTTTGTCTTTACTGTCACTTTTGATCAACTTAACCTGTCCATGTTGAGTAAAAGTGTTCCAAAAATTCCTTTCATAAGAGTCTTTCTAATGAAGTCTTGTATTGTGAGATACGGACGTTCACTTGCATCAGAGTTTCAGCTTTGAGGACAACACAAAAAAAACCTCACGAGTAAACACAACCATCAAAGTGAGTCCAGAATGAGAACAATCAACAAAAGACAAAAGGAATGATGAAGAAACAGCTCTTTCATAAAATTTAAAGAGAAGAAACAAACAAACATAAGTGAACACGACGCAAAAATTAACCTGCGACAAAACAAATGAAGTCCTATTACACAGTTAACAGAGCAAGTTGCAGCTTGATCGGCTAGTTTTATGTGATCCTCCCTTTCTGAGGTGTTTTTGAGCATCTACGCTACAATATTTATCAGCCTCAAATGAACTAGAATCTTCTGTTACATAATCGTTCGATCACTAAACATTATAATCAGTTATGTATCACACAAGACGCCGAGGGTTTCCTCAGATAACCGGGACACTTGAGTCTTCAGAAGCCCAGAGAGATCCAAGCCAAATGTTTTATACGTCTCCTCTGGAGCCACTGAGAGCAACTCAAAGAGAATCACACTCTCCGAAATAAAAGAGGCAGCTTGAGAGTGAGTGCGGGGCTCTGGGATACGACTGAACATGAAAATGCTTTCACTCGCCTGCTCTCTTGTCCTCTTCTCTGGCTTTTACGAATTCTCTCAAGACCATCTGTGACAAACTAGCCGAGCAGAGAAAGACACAGGCGTGATACAGATGATGATTTGAGGGAAAATTCACAGGAAACCTAAAGAAGAGATTATGCACAGAAAGAAAGGACACGTGATTAGCATGCATGCTAAGTGTCGCTGCACCTCGATGATGTCATTGCGTCCCTATAGATGCTGCGGAGACGCAGAAGATGCATTATTCACACAGTCGCGCACATGCAATCACAGACCATACAACCATGCTGCATGCATTATTCACAATGCACATAATCGCAAACAAATCACACACATGCAATCACAGATACAAATGCACACATATGCACAAAAATCACAAGTGCACATTATACAAACATGCTGCATGCATTATTCACAATGCACATATGCACACACAACAAACAAATCACACACATGCACACAAAATCACGAGCACAAACATGCTGCATGCATTATTCACAAACTTGCATGCAATCAGATACAAATGCATGTTGTATAAATGCAGTATGTGCATTATCCGCGACGCACGCATATGCAAACACAAACAAATCACACCCGCATGCACTCAACATCACAAGTGCATTACACAAACATGCTATATGTATTATTCACAATGCACATAATCACAAACTTGATACAGATACAAATGCACACGTGCAAACCCAAAAATCACAAGTGCACATTATACAAACATGCTACATGCATTGTTCACAAACACATGAATCGCAAACTTGCATGCAATTCGAATACAAGTGCATATAGTATAAATACAGTATGTGCATTATACACGATGCGCGCATATGCAAACTCAAAAATCACAAGTGCATTAACACAATGCACATAATCACAAACAAACCACACACTTGCATGTACATGCAATCACAGATCCATGTTCACATTTATGTGCATTATTCACAATGCACACACGTGCAAACACAAACATATCCGTTCAAATCTGTTCACATGAATCTCATTTAAAGGATTTTTAGGTATTTTAACTAGAAAATAAGACATGTTCTCAACAAGCAAGGAAAAGTGAGCTACACGTATAACGACTTCAATACTTTAGAACATCTTCCATCCAAGTCAAGTCATGAATTCAACTCCTCTCACGGTCTTATAAATTCACTGTACAGTGCAGTACTGAAAAATAGAGGAAAGATTTCTTCTTGCTTTCATTCTGTCCTTGATGCTCTTCTGTGTTGTTTAATTAAAACAGTGAGGGCACAAACCCCCGACAGACCCGCGCACTGACATCACATGATCACACACAGCAGAGGAGAGAGAATGGGACGAAACGAGCTCATCATTAAACCTGCTGTGTTGTTTGAGCGAATAAAGGACTCTTCAATTGCTTTTTCTATCATTTAAAGTGTAATTTCACCATGCCGCCCCAAACTCAAGTTCAGCAGGAGCTTGTACATCTAAACCTGTCAATCATATTTCAAACATACAGTCTGTAACAAAACAGCTTTCACACGAGGAGCAGCGCTGACTATGATGATGTTTACAGTGAATGTGGATTTCATCAGTGATTTGTGCTTCAGAGAGCAGGTGGGATTTACTGCATTTGTTGCTCATTAGAAGGTCATTCTGCTGTCAGCCGTCGCTCACCGACAAACATTTCATCCCTGCTGCGGCGCTCCGTTTGTTTCAGCTTCTTGTTTGCTGAGGTCTTTCTTTCTTTAACGCCCCAAGCGAGAAATGAAGCCGTTGTCTGCCGGTAAATACTAGCGAGTTTAAATTTCACATCTTGTTACTTTTTCGCTTTGATGTCGTAATTCCGAAGATTGGATTGTAATGTTGCATGAAGTCATTGTGTTCAGAGTGACTGTGAGAGCGGATTCAGCTGTACCGGAGCTAGATTTTCCCCTGGAGAAAAACACGGAAACAGAGAGAGAGACAGCAGATACTACAGCAGGAAAACGGAGTAATACAGAAACGCTCCATAGTAATCATAGTTTACAAACAAAACGATATAGATTATGATGCAAAAGCTCTTTTTGTGTATATATGCACACGGCAAATATTATATATATATTAGGGATGTCGATTTAACATGTTAAATAGTTACGGTAAAAAATTGTTTTTTACCGCAATTAACACTCTTGCCCCGCCCCACAATTTCATACAGTTGATTGACGATGAATGAGATCAACGTCTTACTACGCGATCGGAAAGTGATCATCTACTGCTAAACTGTAGTAAATGAACACTATAAAAGGCTTTTTGATGAGTAATGATTAATACCAACAGTAACTGTAGTAATTATATTTTGGTGGAAACTACAGTTGCCATGGTAAAGTGCTCCTAGGGCTTTCCCACAATGCATTGCTGGTGTTGGCGTGTGTGGGCTGGTTTCACCTGTGCACTGCGACGAGGATTTTATGACTTATTTAGACACGCACACACTGACTGAGTTAATTAGTGGCGCTTAATTAAGGTCTTTTGTTTCTCACAAGTGGCTCGTTACACGTCTCAGAGGACGGCGTTGGACGTTTGTGTGTCTGAATCACGGCTTTCTTTCCAGCTGTTGTTTAATGTTACAGCGCTTTTCCTTTTTTTGTTTTTTGTGGTTGCGTTTTACAAACTCCAGCCACTATTATATAATTACGTAAACATGAACAAATCTTTTGACAATCTTGATGCCAATAATG
This sequence comes from Zacco platypus, assembly GCA_038088235.1. Taxonomy (NCBI): domain Eukaryota; kingdom Metazoa; phylum Chordata; class Actinopteri; order Cypriniformes; family Xenocyprididae; genus Zacco; species Zacco platypus. The sequence goes on from CM076063.1 coordinate 3,754,545, forward strand.
TAAAAACACAGTAAAAAAAAAGTGACTGAATTATCCAAAAAATGCATATAAAACATCTTTCCAGCTAAAGTTAAACTATATTGTGATATAATATGACAGATTTTGGTCACGGCGTCAGCTCTGATTCTCGTGTTTATTGAGCGTGTTAGCAGATGATCACGAATTCCACAGCGGCATCACAAATAGTCATTTAACAGCGTCTTTATATGAAGATTCTCTCGTGTGTGAAATCACTGGAGCTGGAATGAGATTCTTATTTCTGAGACATTTAGTGACCTCAAACACACACACACACGTTTTTAAATGCATAGCTATCAGAAAAAGCGAATTTATTAAATAAACTGAGTTACGAACAGCCACGTTTAACTAAATATTATGTCGTAGATCACAAACGGAACTTGAACACTTCCTAATGCTTCATTTGAAAATATATTAAAAAATATAAACAAATCATAATGTTTTTCTTTTAAGCAATAAATTGCCCGTTATCTCGCGTACATATATTTAGCAACCTGACATCTATTCGGATATAAATAGCGCAATAAAAAACACAGACATCCCACACCGATTCCCCACAGTGAACTCCAGCTCTTTGTCTTTTTCTTTCTTTTCTTCTCTCCATCACCGAACGGCCAGACGGCTTTTCAATTTCAAAGGCAGTCTGTTCTGCCAACTGCAAACTCTCAAAGAACAAGAGTGATTTCAGCATTCTGCTGCAAACATGCGAGGCTGTAAAAAGAGATTCGCTCATCTATTTTCTGGTCGTCTTCACCGGAGTGAGAGCAGGAGAATAGAGGAGTGTGGCGCGGCTTTTCAACAAGGGGAAACTGCGGACAGAGAACTTTGCATTTATGGTCAGATTCACATTAATGTTCAGGATCTTTAAAATGATAATTGTCAGTGAGGAATTTTTATACTTCAAGTGATTATTTGATTACCTGGACGTGTTAAAGCAAATACACTACTCTACAAGACTTGTCAAAACAACCAGTTTCATTGTTCAACGCATCGCCGAACACAAAAATATTCAGTTTCATATAGTCATCCTTCAAAAAACTCTGTTAACCTCCTAACGGTCACCTGACTGCAGCGAGGTTGCGCTGTGATTGGCCGCTGATCGTTCCATGTATAAAGAATCATTTTCATAATGATCTGAGATCAGCTTTAATGAGAACAGAGTCTCATCTCTTCTGTGAGTGTTTAATCATTGAAAAAAATCTTCCCAGCGTCTCTTTCTCCACGACCGTCTGAGTAATAATCACTCTAATGTCGCCCACCGCCGTCTAATTTAATATCATTTGACTCATTATGTCTGAATTGCAAAAGCCATTTGTCTGAAGATGGGATTGGTTTCGGATGCTGGTGTCTGTGGGTGAATGAAAACATGTCCAGGTCATATTTCACCCCAGAATCATTAGAAAATAAAAATGCTTTCGTATAAAAGAAAATAAAGCCTTTGTTTAGGGCCATTATGATTTGTGCCCGCATTCTCCACCACTTGTCCCGCTGACTTACTCTGTAATTCTCCTTTTTCTCACTGATGATGATTTTCAGTACTATAATACAGTTATTTTTAAATATAATACTGTTAAATTACTGTAATTTTCTTAAATTAAAGTGAGCATAAAATCAGCAAAACAAATGCTACCATATTTTAGTTTTAAAATATACATAATTGTTTATTATACTATTCATTTACAATTTATTTTATAAATTTGAACATTTTAGTCACTTTAAATAATTTTTACATTTAAAACATATATAATAACAACAAAAATGACTAAATTTTATTTTTTACTTGTGATTCTAACCGAGTTTGATGTTACATTAATATTTGCATTATATTTGCCTGATGCTTTCATTAAAAAAGTGACTAAAATTAGTGTTAATTAATGTTAGTGTTGTATTTTTTTTAGCTAATATTTAGCTGAAAAAGCAATAAAGTAAATGCGACCATGTAATGATGTAAATACTTTAATTTAATATATATATATATATATATATATATATATATATATATCTAATTTATTATAATGAAGCAAAAGTACAACTAGCATTTCTATAATTTAATCATTTAAGTTTGATGTTACATTAACACTAATTAATGCACATTTTAGTCTAAATACATTTAGCAAATGCATAAACTTTAGTGTTGTAATTTTTTTAAATTTAAAATGAATATAAAAGCAGTGCAAAGAAATTTTACTGTATTTCAGTTTTTATAAAATATATGATTCATATATATATATATATATATATATATATATATATATATATAAAAACACACAATTAGAATCTTATGTAATTAGTATAATTTAATTAACTATTTAAATGACTAATTTTGGCCGATTTACATGGACAACTCTTCGTCTTACAACGGATTCCAACGGAGAATTATTCATTCGTAATTTATATAATGCACATTTAGAATTGATGTAATTAATATAATTCACCTATTTAAATGACTTTGTGGGTGTCTGTTGAGACTTACAAGGGATTCCAACAGTTACATTTTATATGGACATTTCCGCATTTGCCAGACACTTATTACACTGCATAAAATTAGTGTTAAAACACATGCATTCTAAATTGGACTATTTTTAGTTGCCGTGTCACTGGAATTGTCCACAGGTTTTTTTTCGCTTTGAGTTCAATGCAGGAGTGCATTCTGGGAAGGAATGCATGCTGTGCTGCATTACAATTTGGCCAAAACCCAAGAATGATGTTGCATCAACATGCCTTAAAATGCTGTCCATGTAGGCAGCGCACTACAGATAATGACCCCTGTGTGTGTGTGTGTGTGTGTGTGTGTGTGTGTTCAGATATCGACGAGTGCTCGGAGGGTTTGGTGCAGTGTGACACACATGCCACCTGCGTGAACTTACCTGGTTGGTATCACTGCGAGTGTCGTGAGGGTTACCATGACAACGAGGTGTTCACTGCAAACGGAGCGTCCTGTAAAGGTACAGTTGTCCAAACACACACACACACACACACACACTTCTCAAGCACTGAGCATGTTTAGACACAGCCTCACCTCCTCCTCCTCCTGCTCCTCCAGACATTGACGAGTGCCGGACGGGCCGCAGCACCTGCGCCAACGACACCGTGTGCTTCAACCTGGACGGCGGATACGACTGCCGCTGTCCGCACGGGCACAACTGCACCGGCGACTGCATCCACGACAGCAAGGTCAAGCACAACGGACAGATCTGGGTCCTGGACAATGACAGATGCTCCGTGTGCTCATGTCAGGTCAGTGAGAGTGATGCATTATGGGTAGGCTTTCATTTTTGAGGTCAGGGTGAGTGTCCTGTGAAGCCGTCAAGGGCGTCAGCAGCCATCAGGTTTAACTGGACGACACATCGCGATAAATCACAAGCGCTTCACTGTCATCCTGAGAAATGAAGGACAGACACATAAAGTCACATGATCAGGCTGTAAAAGATGTTTATCAGCAACATGTGTTACAAGAAGTCCATAAACACACAAAAAACCTTGACCTTTAATTTATTAAAAAACTAATGGAAAAAGTGCAACTTAAATTAAATATATATACACATTAAATATTCTTTGTCTATTCTAATGTTGCTGTTTGCGCTTCTCTATATCAGTGTTTCTGAACTCCTGAAACGCCTCCATCTTGACAATATTCCTAAATAATTCATGAGCAGAATAAAGGGGCGGGGCCTGGTTGAGTTAGTTAGTAGTGTGTTGAAACTGGCGGTTATGGTAAGGGGCGGGACATTTCACAAACACCAATGACAACACACCGCTCCAGCCGACCAATCAGAGCACAGTATTCTTTTCAGAAGGAGGGGTTTCATAGAGACAGGAAGTGAACAGAGCGTTACTGACAGACTGGGAAGAGAGGAGCTGAACAATGAGGAAAATATTCAATCTAGTAGAGCCTAAAAAAGCAACATCAAGATTTATAAAAAATATATATATATAAGGTTGCAATAAAATATTATATTTATATATTTATTTCAAATAACAAAAATGTGTTTTATGGTTTTAGTTTCAGTTAACTGTAATAACCAGGAGACTTTGACCGTACAACAAATGTTACAATGATCTGTAAAAATATATATAATTGTTCATTAAAAATAAAAGTGATTCTTTATTGTTAAATATAAATAGTATGAAAATATAATAATATTGTATTTCATATATTTTATAATATAATTTTACCGTTATATTTAAAATAGTTTATCAAAAATATAATTAAATACTTATTTTAAATTCTGTGGTAATTTTCACATGATTCAAGTAATGATAGCAGCAAAACTGTGGTGAAATCGCATCGTCAGTCTTATTTCTTGGATATATGCTCAAATATATGCCAACATATTTAGTTAAATTAAATGTAATTGTTTTCTTCCATAATGAATGATGAGTTTAGCACATGCTGCTTTGCTTTCCTCTCAGTTTTGTGCTGCTGTTTTAATCGGAAGCGCTTGAGGAGTCACATTTTCATTAAAGCGATTGACCTCCATCAATTTGGCTGGTCACAGTTGGTAATTAAGTCTTTAATTGAAATGTTTTCTTGCATCTGGAGGAGACGACGAGCACGATGGCTTTTCAGATATTAAATAATCAATCTACCAATTATGACGCTCATGGTGAAGGACAGAGTGAGCGAATCCGTCTTAATCAGCCGATACCATTTAATTGACATGGAAGAGGGAGAGCTGTCAATCAAAATTAGAGTCTGGCCGCTCGACTGAACATGACGTGTGCGACGAAAACTTTCTCTGCTCGTGGCACAGGTCACAGAGTTATCAAGGGTAATTGCTTTACTCGCTTTGGCTTCTTGAAACGATATTCAACCTAAAACAAAAGACAAAATATTCAAAAGTCAAATGGTGCTGAAATTTAAGTGGTAAAATCTTTGTTTACAGTTCATCTATGCTTTTATAACAAGCTCTTTTTGTTAGAGACTTTGTGGCCAAATGCCTATTAAAACAAAAAAAGAAATTGATCAATTTATTAAAAAACAAATAGAAAAGTGCAGTTACAGTAAAATTATTTAAAGGCAGTACAACAAATATTACAATATCTAAATATTAAGAAGAAAAACATTAAAATAAATTTATATTGTACCTTTAAATAATTTTCATAAAAATAATGTTTAACTTATATATATAAGTTAATTATATATATATATTATTTTATATATATATATATATATATATATATATATAAAATTAAAAAAATTACAATTGATATTTTTAAAAACAAATATATATTTATATACATTAAATATTTTTAAAAAAATGTTAATAACATTTTATATACACATATATATCATAATTTAAAAAAATATATTTCTAAATACGTACTTTATAAATAAATATGAAAGGATACAAGAAAATAACTACATGAAATAAATCTATGATAAATAAAACGTTCGAAAATTTAAAAATTTAATAATTTCAAATCAACTGTAATAAAATCACTGTTTCGCACGGCCTAGTGTCTTATTTAATAAATATATAATGTGGAAATATATGTAGAACATATTTGGTTAACCATTAATTTATTTTAAAAAATAAATAAATAAAAGAAAAGAAAAACTGTTGCAGTGTGACAGAGCAGGGTGATTTTAAAATGTTATAGTTTCAGTAATTTAACAATTGTGGTGTCGTTCTTTTAAATACGTCAATATAGTTTTATAATTTTTTTTAAATTTTAGTTCATAAAACTAAATGAAAACAAGAAATGTAGTAATTAGACTCATTTACAGCAAGCTCTTTTTGCTCTGGTTTTCTTTCACCTGCGTGTCCTGCAGTCGGGTCGCGTCATGTGCAGACGGATGGTGTGCGATTGTGACAATCCCACGCTGGATCTCTTCTGCTGTCCCGAGTGCGACCCGCGTCTGACGTCTCAGTGTCTCCATCAGAACGGCCTGCTGACGTACTCCAGCGGAGACACCTGGATCGAGAGCTGCCAGCGCTGCCAGTGTCTGGTGAGACAAACCATGTGATTCTATGCCATAAAAAGTGAAAATTCCCAATAGAATTAATGCACTTCAAATACACGGATGATGCATTTAATTAACAAAATAAAAAAAGTGTTGAACGTTGGACACTTTATGCGCTCAACTGTCATAGATTTCCGTATAACAGAGTGGGAGGGGCTTCAGACACTGATGATGAATGACAAAATAACTGCGTAATAATAAAAGTAATTTTATGCGATATACCAAAAGGTGGATGGAAACAGCTATTGTTGATCTCATGTTGACTTTAAACCAATAACATGTGTAAAAACATATTTTTGGCCCCTGATGGAGAACGGCTCCCGGGTCATTTGAGTTTGAGACCCCTAGTATCTCTCCAAACGTCGCATGCTCAATAATAGTCAAAGAACAACAAATATACGCAGCTTGTTGGATTTGGAGCTCCTCGTATGTGGTACGAATCTCCGACGCTTCCTACCGAGTGTTCGAAACGCTTCTGCGCGCCAGAGAAACACCTCTCCTCCTCCAGCCATATGCTCGTCAAATGCTAATGTCAAATTTGCATTGATGAGGGGGGTTCTGTGGAGGAAACCACCCTGTTGTGACCCCCTCCTGCTCGGCATGTGTGCGGTGGGCGGAGGCCGCGGCGAGGCTCTTCAGAGGTGCGACTCGTTGTTCCGCAGCTCCAGCCTTGATCAAACGCAGCCCTCATTGACACGGGCCGTTACTGCGCGCGCTTTCATTCTCCGAGAGCAGCTGGACGAGACACACGCCGATGAAGACAGACTGTAAAAGTATACAGAGAAACATCAGGCACATTTACTATAGACCTGGACAAGTAAAAATTTTTTTTTTAAATTATATTATTTATATATATATATATATATATATATATGAATTCAAAAAAATATTTGAAATGCTGATATTTTAATACATCAATAACTTATATTATACAACATATATATATATATATATATTATACTTATATATATACATACATAATTATTAAATTGGTGGATTTTGTGATATAATTAAAAAATGTTAATTAAAAAAATTATTAAAAAAAAAAAAAAAATATATATATATATATATATACACACACACACACACACATATATATATATATATATATATATATATATATATATATATATATATAAAATAATAATTTACTACACAAAATAAGATTAAAGATGCAAAATTATCATATTTCATTTACATGGATTTATAAAATTATTTGCACACAGATAAGATAATAATAATAATAATAATAATAATAATAATTTATATAATTATATAATAATAATAATAATAATTATTATTATTATTATTATTAGAAGTAGTATTTAAAAAATATTGTTTTAAAATATTTATACAAGTAAAAACTACAATAGAACATATGATCTTTAAGCAATGATTAAATTAGTTGTTTTAATTTACAATCTTAGCAATGCAAATGCTTAATTCAATTAGATAATATTTATAATAATCATCATCATCATCATCATCATAATTATTATTATTATTATCATTATTATTTGTGAACAAATAACTTTATAAATAAATGTAAATTAAATATTGTGATTATTAAAGTATTATTACACATAGTAGTTAATATTATTACACTATAATAGTAGTATTATTAAACATATAATTTTAAAATGCACAAGTAAAAACTAGAATTGAACATATGCATTAAAACAATGATTAAATTAGTTGTTTTAATTGTTTAAAAAATGCTGATGTTTTGAAATGCAATATATTAATGCAAAATATTAATATAATTTTTACACAAAACAGGAATAAACATGCTAAATTACCATATCTCATTACCATATTAAACAAGTGGTATTTCCTGGACAATGTTGCTGAAACGGGCAACATGAGGTCATGTGACCACAGTATAGCATACTTCAGTTTGAAACGTTCCTCACTGTATAGTAAGCAGTATATAGAGCACGGTGTGCTAGTATTCCATTCTGAACATTCTGCCAACACAACCACAGACTGATAAATATGCATCCCGGAAAATATATTACATTCGATGCAAGAAAAATGCAGATGCGGCAATAAACGCACAGCGCCGGTCAATAGCTTGGGTAAACATGTTTCACCCTCCCAGCGCTGATAACCAGCCGGACCACATGAGATCAAAACAGAATCAGAATTCGAGGGAAAGACTTCAAAAAGACTCGTGCATCTCACACGGCTTTCAGAGCACTTCCTGTGTGTTACCGTGGCGATAGCACAGCAAACCCCACTGAAATGAAAACGCTCGGCGAAATGAGGCCAAATCTCTGCTTAGCCAGATCTCCAGCGCAGCCTGAAATATATGACCTGTATTTAAGGATGTATTGGGGAGTCAGTGCTTTCTGTTATTGATAGCTGGTGAACCAACAGAGACCCGCGCTCAGAAATACAGACTCACACGCAATATAGCTGAAATGATATTGTTTCCAGTCACGGATGAGTGTTATCGTGGCGCTTCAGGTTTTAATGTCAACTCGATTAGGTTTCACTATCTGACATTATTGCGCTGAAGCTTTTTCACTTACGCACAATATTGCGAAACACCTGTGATGCGTACGTGAGCTTTTTACTGTGAAGTTAACGTTTGGAGTTATTTATTAAAGACCCATGACATCATCATTGTGGCTTTGTGGTTTTCGCTCATGAAAAAATTACAACATTTTAACGCATTTATAATTTACAGCGTTTCCCTTCGTCAAAATAATGATGACGATTTCTAGATTTCACTATAAAGATAATATGTCACAGAAAATATTAAAATCTTAGAAATGCCAATTTAGTAACAATAATAATAATACATTTCTGATCAAAAGTTTGGGGTCAGTAATTAAAAAAAGACAAATTTATACTCAAGGACACATTAAATTAATCAAAAGTGACAGTAAAGTCATTTATAATGTGACAAAAGTTTATTTATTTATTTTTAAAAAAGCTGTTCTATTCATCAAAAAATCCTGAAAAATAAAATGGTTTCCACAAAAATATGAAGCATGTTTACAACATTGATAATAATCATAAATGTTTCTTCAAATCATCATATCAGAATGATTTCTGAAGGATCATGTGACACTGAAGATGCTGAAAATTCAGCTTTGATCACTGGATATAAATTACACTTCAGTATATATTCACATAGAAAACAGCTGTGTAAAATTGCAATAATATTTCAGAATTTTTACTGTGTTTTTGCAGACTTATTGAGCAGAAGAGACTTCTTTCAAAAACACTAAAAATCTTACCGACCGTGTATATGTGGGGTTTGAACCTACAACCTTTCAGCTATCAGCCTGGACCTTCATTGATGTATTCTTCATTTTCTGATGTGCTCTTCAGCAGGGTGAAGTGGACTGCTGGCCTCTGTCCTGCCCGCCGGCGGACTGCGACTTCACGCTGGTGCCCGAGGGCGAGTGCTGCCCGCGCTGCGTCTCGGACCCCTGCCAGGCCCACGCTGTCCGCAACGACATCACAAAGACCTGTGAGGATGAACACGGGATCACGCGCTTCAGTGGCTCATCCTGGGTCAAACACGGCACGGAGTGCACGCTGTGCCAGTGCAAGGTACTTACAACAAACAAACAAACAAACAAACAAACACACACACGGACAGAGAGAAACAGGATAGATGATCAAATATATCAACAAGAGTAAAACTTGACATGCAAACAAAGAACGAAGCAACAAAATACAGATTAACAAATAATACAGACAAGCTGTTTTTGTGATCTCGTAATTGCATAATCGATTGCTTGACTAAACAACAATCAGACCGGATTGGCAGACATTCAATTAGATGATACAAGAAAACAGGCAACAGACAAATACAATTAAACGGATAAACAAACTTCAGTCATTGAATCATTCAAACCGCTTTTTAAAATAATTCATTCAAATTAAGCATTTTTAAATAGACTGCACCAATTAATATTTCGTCAGAATCCTTAAATTAAGTCAATAATTTATTATTTTGCTTAGTTGTCTGTTCAGAATTTCTGTGATCAACTAATTGAACGATCGTTTGCTTGACTCTAAACAAACAAACGCCAGTCATTGAATTCATGGAGTCATTGAATCATTCAAACCGCTTTTTAAATAATTCATTTAAATTAAGCATTTTTAAATAGACTGCACCAATTAATATTTTGTCAGAATCCCTAAATTAAGTCAATAATTTATTATTTTGTTTCGTTGTCTGTTCAGAATTACTGTGATCAACTAATTGAACGATCGTTTGCTTGACTCTAAACAAACAATTCATGGAGTCATTGAATCATTCAAACCGCTTTTTAAAATAATTCATTCAAATTAAGCATTTTTAAATAGACTGCACCAATTAATATTTCGTCAGAATCCCTAAATTAAGTCAATAATTTATTATTTTGTTTAGTTGTCTGTTCCGAATTTCTGTGATCAACTAATTGAACGATCGTTTGCTTGACTCTAAACAAACAAACGTCAGTCATTGAATTCATGGAGTCATTGAATCATTCAAACCGCTTTTTAAAATAATTCATTCAAATTAAGCATTTTTAAATAGACTGCACCAATTAATATTTTGTCAGAATCCCTAAATTAAGTCAATAATTTATTATTTCGTTTAGTTGTCTGTTCCGAATTTCTGTGATCAACTAATTGAACGATCGTTTGCTTGACTCTAAACAAACAAACGTCAGTCATTGAATTCATGGAGTCATTGAATCATTCAAACCGCTTTTTAAATAATTCATTTAAATTAATTAAACATTTTTTAATAGAGTTCAGCAATTAATATTTCATTAGAACCCTTCAATTAATTAAATTATATGTTATTTTGTCTAGCTGTCTATTCAGAATCTCTCTGAACGATGGAATTGCTATAATTGTATTTCCAGTGTGTGATGTATTTTTCCTCGTCTCTTCTCCAGAACGGACACATCTGTTGCTCAGTGGATCCCATGTGTCTTTAGTGGCTGCGCTCGACGCTAACAGCACCTGTACAGTCTCACGCGACCGTCCCCTCCACGATCCTCCCCGAATTTATGCCAAATATGAAAGGTGTATAATATCAGACCAACGCCAGCGTACCCGAGGAGGCCATTTCTGCACAAACAAGGACTATAAACCCACGACGAGAAACGAAACACAAGCACTGCACACGCCGGCATGACCACACTGGATGTTTAAAGAATAAAACATTCGTTCATTTTTATCTCTTTGAAGATCACAGGATTGTAGAAATTTTAGCTAGTAAGTAAATCTTATCGTATTTCTCTTTTGCCTGGTTACGGAAGTCGACGCTACTCTGTGATTCTTTTTCGATTAGCTTTCTGTGTCTGTTTTTCTGTCTAGATTTTAAATTATTATATGGCTTGTTCTTGTCTTATGGTGAATAAAATATCTCCATTTCCATTTATGGATGAGTTGACCTTTCATTTTCCCTAGCGGCGTGTTACGTTTCCCGAATGTGTCGCTCAGCTAATGCCGCCTTACGAGGTGATCAGCGAATGTGCTAATTAAATGGCTTTCTAGTGACCTTCTCTGCTACCTGAAACATCATCATTATCTCCAATCTCTTAAGCAGCTTAAACATCCCACCATTCACGCTTGACCGTCCCGTAAACTTCACTCACCCTTGAACGGAATTCAGAGGAACAACTGCGGAATCCGAATGCTTCCTCTTCCTGTATATTTTGAATATTGCATGAATATTCAGCAGCGTTCCGCTGCATCTCCAGTAACGGCATCAGAACGGCCTCATGAATATTCAGCAGGTATCGAGGTCGCTCGGGAAACAGGACTGCGCTTTCCTTCAGGTCACCGTGTGAAAGTGTTTCAGAGACACAGTTATCATTCAGCTTCTATGAAAAAAAGCTCCAGCTTCCCAAAGTAAAACTGCTAATGGCTAAAAGTTTAATTGTATTCGTTCAATATACTTTTTTTGCTAATCTTTCATAAATATTTAAAGAAAAGTTTCGTCGTTCCACACCTGTATGACTGAAGAGTTCAATTTGAGCATAATTGTGTCCGTAATTTTTGTCCGTCTTTGTAATCGTCTAATTCCATGATCGTTTGCCTGACTATAAACAAACAAACATATTTGCTATATAATATATATCACTTTATGTGAGTATACTGTATGCGGACAAAGCTGGATGTACTTAATATCCAACCTCATACATAGAGCTGTGTGATAATATAGTTCACATTTTGCGAAAATATAAACAATCACAAAGTTGAGAATTGATATAAAGTATATATTGCTAGAGTTGCATGATTCATCATTAAAATCTCTATTCAAACACCCACGCGATCTTATTCATAAATGACAGGGATTCGGCTCTGTGTATTAAACCTTTCACAAGTACGATCACAGTGTCATGCATAGATATGAAACAGCTTTTCAACCACACAATATCATTAATTCTGTCTTAAAAGAATTCAGATTATCACAGAAGTACTGGAATACAAGTTTATAGTTAGGATATAAACACTGATGCCTACAGCAACCAAAATAGAGTAAATCACCAAGTTGGCGCTTCAAATGATGAACGATCAGGGCTGGGTAGGTTACTTTTAAAATGTATTTCACTACAGATTACAAAATACATGCTTTAGAAACTAATTTGTAACGTATTTCATTGCATTACTCAAGTTTAGTAACTTAATCTAAATACTTTAGAATACTTTGGAATACTAATAAGTGTGGAACAAACACAAAAAAGGTAATTGCAAGTTTTTATCTCACAATTCTGACTTTTTCCCTCAGAATTGTGTGATATAAAGTTGCAATTGCGAGTTATAAAGCCAGAATTATGAGATATAAACTCACAATAATGAGAAAAGTCAAAATTATGAGATATAAACTCACAATAATGAGAAAAGTCAAAATTATGAGATATAAACTCACATACTAAATTCACAATTGCAAGAAAAAAAATTAGTATGGCAAGTTCATATCTCCCAATTCTGACTTTATAACTTGCAATTGTGAGTTTAAATCTCGTAATTCTGAGAAGAAGAAGTCAGAATTGTGAAATGCAAACTCACAATTGTGAGGGGAAAAAACAAATTGTGAGAAAAAGTTGCAGTGACCTTTTTTACAATTATAAAATGACTCACAAACAACTATCACAAAACATGAAAACAGTTGAAAACATGAAACTTAACTCCGCTTTTTCAGACGGTCAGAGTCAGAGAATCACCAATCGCTGTTTAAATGACATTAAAATTCAAAGTAATCACTTTGGTAATCTAAAACACTTTTCAGATGTAACTGTAATCTGATTACCACCCATTTAAAATGTAACTGTAATGAAATACAGTGACTCAATTTTGTATTTTAAATACGTAACTAAGTTACTTGTATTTTATTACTCCCCAACCCTGCGAACGATTGTATCAATGACATCGTTTCACCAGTAGGTGGCGACAAGTGAATGTTAAAAAATGTGTTTATCATTGAATAATACATTCAAGAGATTCGTTCAAAAGCGCCGATTCACCCAGCAATAAAACAAGTTAAGTCTTAATGAGTGAGTCATTGAATCATTCAAACCGCTTTTTAATTCATTCAAATTAATCTATTTAAATGGACTGTAGCAATTAACATTATATACATTATAATGTATTATTATATATACATACATATCCAACTTTATAGAGAGCTGTGCGACATTTCACATTTTGCACTGATCTAAACAAATCTATTCAGAGTGTTACAAGTTGAAAAATATTCTACTCTTACTATTTCTGCCAGATGAATGTATAAATATAATATTTCAGAAATAGTAACAGTATGCTAGAATTCAATAGAGCGTAGAAAATAAGAAAATTAACACTTAACTAAGCAATACTATAAACTATCATTTAAATGACAAGTTAAAGATCCACTGTGACAGAGGGGGAGGATAGAGATGTTACCTGTTATCTCCACGTCTGTTCATTCTCATGTAAACAAGAGTCTGTCTCCTCAGTTGAAAATCATGTGATGATTTATGGATGGTTATGACCTCAACCTCAAGCCAGAGCTGTAAAAGAAGCTGCACAAGGTCTACTTGAGAGGAAGATGCAATTCCTTGACCACGAATAAACATGCAGAGAATATTCTGCTGTAATTGCAGCAATGAAAACATTCACATTTTACAAAATAAAGGAGGTACTAAAGCTGGAGCGTTTATTAGGCGCTTCTTTATGTGCATTAATTGAAGTCTTATATGTGTTGTATAAGAAGCACTGGGAGCAGATCCTCGTCCCACATGCGCCGGGTTAAATCGGGTCAGAGGTCATCAGAAACGGTGGGCAGATGTAGCTTCTGTCCTTCAGCAGGTCAACACTGAATGCTCCTCAAATTGGATATAAATGCAGTTTCATTTATGTACATGTCAATCTTCCTCAGTGTTTTTGTCGCGTTTTCCAGCACAAATATCTAAACACTCTTAAATCAAGTTTACTGGAGAAGCAAAATTACTTCAGATATTAAGTCTTGTTTACTGATAAATTGATCAAAATGAAGTGACTTTATGCTTAAAAGAAGAGCAAATATGTGACAATAGGTGTCAGAAAAGTAATCTTGTTTTCCCTTTGAATTAAGATTATTTTTCTGACCCCATTGTCCGATTTTTTTTGTCTTGTCTTTAAGTATAAGCAACTCCCTTGTTTTTTGGTATATTTTTCAGAAAACAAGACTCCTTTCGCATCTTAAGTAAATGTATCTTGATTTAAGAGATGCTTAGATGCTGTAAATACTGAGGAAGAACATTTTTTTGCAGTGTAAACAGAGATTTAATATCTCTTACCCAACCATTTCCCTGACATGAACATCAATACTCAGCAAGTTTGTACTTCTTCTATCCGTTCGATTTTCTGCCTAATGAAACTGAGGGCTTGGATTTGATTATTCAATTATGGTTTACCAATCTGCCAAGAAAACAAGTCAACTATTTCAGTTTTACTGCAAGATGACTTTTTTTTTTTTTTCCAAGAACAGATTTACACATGGAATTTCAGCAATGTGACATGCAATTGGATTCCTCCACAAAACGCCAATCAATCCCGTCGTTATTTTCCACGGTGGATTACATTCATGTACTGCTTGTTTCTCTGTAAAAACTCGGATTTTTTTGGCCGCAACGCTTCCCTTTTGGCTCAGATCTGCTGATGGGGCCGTTTCCGTGGATTATGCGCTCAGTGTTCAGGACGGCATCCAAAAAACACTCCCCTCGCCCGCTGCGGTTGATCAAGAATTCATGCATGGAGTTGAGTTTGAGTCGAGGCCGAGGACTGAAGCGATGCTGAGGAATCAGACGCAGTTTAAAAGAGCAGTTCAGACAAAAACTGAGATTTATTCATCATTTAAATCACCCTCATGTCATCCCAAATTCATTTGACTTTTGCTTTCTCTTCTGTGGAACTCGATTAAAGAAAATACCATGTTCTATTCCCATATGGTAGATCAGGGGTTTTCAAAAATGGCGTCCAGGGAAAATTTTTAGAGGAAAAAACTATTTTAAAAAATATTGAATTTAATTTCGGACAGTGTCGGATCCCCTCCAGTGTTCGGGACAGATTTGGCACAGGTGCCATATGTGCCCAGCGTGCTTCTCTCTGGACGTGGCGCTCAGCCAGCGGCAGGACAGAGGAGTCCCAGCATGCACCGGCCTGATTCCAGCTGGCTCCTAAATGACCAATTTACTATCAGAGAGAAAAACCCACCGCGACAGATGCTATGACCTACGGGGAGCTGATATTACTGTTTCTGCTAGCTATTAACGACTGCGCAGTCATGATGCCAGGATACGCTTGTGTTTTACAGTGAACTACTCTTCAGAGGAATCCCATTGGCTGCCGAAGTCAATCATCACTTGAGTGACAGCAGTAATCCCCGCCCCCATGTCCTCTGAGCCTAATGCTGCGATTCAATCCATTCAATTTAAAACCTGCAAAAATACAGAATCACACACTTCGAAATATCGAGATGCAGCTAAATGACGTCACACAAAAAGTGAAAGTATGTAGTTAATGATAAACATTTATTTCTGTAAGTAAAATGCTGTAGTGAGTCAAAGTTCCTATATTACATGACAAAATAAAACACCTGCAGAGGGTGTAAAACAAGGTCAATGATCCGCTCGTACACCAGCAAGTGCTAGGATTAAATTCAGCAGCATTATTTATGCTAGAGACTGCAAAAAAGGTCAATTTCATGAACATTTCCATAAATTTGCTGGTTCTAGCTGGTCTAAAGCACCTAAGACCATGTGCCAGTTGAATAAACACAGCCATTGTTAAAATTGGTCTTAAGAACTAGCCTGACCGACAACAGTATTTTCCAGAATGTCACGTTTTTTTCCCCCTCATCCAACATGCTGCGATTTATAATCCAAAAAGTGATGTATATACACATATGTATGTGTGTATATAATGCTATTAACATCAAGCGCACACACAACATTTGGACTCGCACCAAATGAGGGAAGTCCCATTTCCACAGGAACCAGGGTCTAAATAAAGTCCCGGGTAAAAATTTCCCCTTCAAAAAGTCGCAATTTTTTCAAAGTTCAAGAACTTTCGGGGGTGGGACTTGGGCGCTGAGCGTGCTGATTGGTTGAGTTCACAGAACACGACTGACGACGATCAAGCTTATATGTGCAGGATGAAATCCAGCGGGAACTGGAAAGTCACACACAGTCCTACGTCACCGGACTAATCTTCAAGGTCCTTTAGGCCGCGATGGAAACGCAAAAAAGTTCCTGGGACAAATTGTTCTGGATAATTTCGATGGAAACCATACCTAAGCCTCGTTTCAACCGAAGTGAATTTGTCCCGGGAACTTTTTTCCCCCCCAGACCTGTTGCTGTCTGCATTTCCGTAGCGGTTTAATACCGTGAAGACAAGTCCGGTGACGTAAAACTGCACGTGACTTTCCAGTTCCCACATTTAGGCTTAATAAAGCCTGTACCTCGTCGTTGGTCCATCGGACGTATTTTTAAACTGCGATATTGATTTGAATAGCAAAAAAACAACTCTTACTGCATGCTGTTTGAAATAAAATGCTGTCTGAATTCAACCAATCAGCATGCTCAGCGCCCAAGTCCCACCCCCGAAAGTTCCTGAACTTTGAAAAAGTACTAGGTTTATATGAGGGGACAATTTTTTCCCGAAATTTTATTTAGACCCTGGTCCCTGCACTCAAAACAAAGTCCCTAGTTCCAGGAGAAAGTTCCTGCGGTGGAAATGCGGCTTCATGTGATCCCAAATTTATTTGTATAGAACATTTCCTCAGTGGGGTCCAACGTTGTTTGGTTTCGACCATTCTTTAAAAATATGTTTTGTGTTTGGCAGGAAAAAAAAAGTCATTCAGGTTTAACTGGAACAACATGAGGGGTAAATGACAAAACTTTAACTTTTGGGTTGACTGTTTAAGTTATGACCTTTAGAGTTATGACCAGTCTTATAGGAAAGAAATAATAATAAATGACTGTCCTGTACGTTAGTATCAGTCTAAGCAGCTTATGCAACAGGCCTTAAAAAAGATGGAGCCAAAAAGCGATCGATTGTACGCGAGGATTACGGTTTACCTGAAAGAGACTCGGTCTTGAAACATCGACAAACGTCTGAGAAAGAACGGTTCTTCAGTTTTTCTTGTAATAAACAGTAAGTGTGTGATTTCTTATCAGCTCCCGCAGTCCGTGCTGAAGTTATCTTCCGTCTGCAGCTGCTGTTGAGGAAAAACAGTGTCGTTGTCGACAATTATTTATTTATTTTTGGGCGCGAATTTGGAATATGGCTGTTAGACCGTTAACGGCTTTAGCCGCGTAACCGCTCATTAACTCGCTTCTCAAGGACGGTGTGATATTCTCCTGACTTTCCCTGCAGCATGCTTGATAAAAATGGACATTTTTTTTTTCTATCTCTGGAAAAAGCAATCGAACGGAGGGAGAGACTGGGATATTAAGACTCCTGGGTTTTCTCGAAAAAAACAAACAAGAACATGTGACCGCTTCGTACGGGGATTTGCAGCGTCGCTCCTGGCGCCTGTCTAGAGACCCGGACAGCGATGGGATTCCAATTTATAAGCTTCCCTCCATCCTGAAACACTACAGCTGACACGGTACATTCCCAGTCGCGCCTCAGGAACCATCGTGATGGAAGACTGACAGAGGAGCGATTCCATCTCTGTCAGAACACGTCAGGAGTTTGAGTCTTTCCGTACTGTGATCTCGGAGACACGAGCGAAAGGCCTGACATGACAGGCGATCTGCTGGAAAGCCGAAGAACAGCCTACGACTCAATTTAAAAGCTGAAGGTACCTGCCAGATCTCAAGTTCACGGTGTAGACGAGGCAGACGTCTGGCTCTCTGGCATCAAAATTTACCACAGAATATACATCTCAGTTTCAAGTGAGTCATGTTTACATGCACATCGTTGTCGGGGTTATAAACAAAAATATCACTTACCCATCCTCCGGATGTTCCAAACGAATGCCAGATTTGGAACAGTGTGAGCAGGATTATTTATTTGTATCATTTTTGTTTATAAAATTAACTTTCTGTTTATTCCACGATTATTCCAATTTTGTTGTGCATGTAAATGTGTTCGTTAAAATGAATCTTGGTTTGCTTCATGAATGCAATTTCCCACACGTCGAAAGATAACTAATGGTAACACTTTATTTTACAGTGCCGTAGTTTACACGTTACTACATGTAATTACTATAGTAATAACAGTAAATGATGCATAATTACAAGTTACTGAGCCTAACCGTAACTCTATAGTAAGAACATGTAGTTGAGTAATAGTACTCAGTACTTATTTGAGTAATTACAATGTAACTACGGTACACAGTAAAAACCCCAGAGTTAAATCAACTCTGCTCAGATAACATTTGGTCCCTCTCTAAGTAGTGTTAAAGTAACACTGAAGCAGAGTTGAAGTTAATGAGATAATTAAGCAATTAATTAAGCGATGATTGAACATTAATGATGAACACCTGCTGTTAACAAGCAGAATCACTGAAGAAAAGAGAAACACAAGAACAACAACTGACTTCAGCCACAGTCTTAGATGAAATCAACTGACGATAAAAGACATTCAATCTCTGAAGAGTGTTACTTTAACACTAGTTCAGTGTGACTTTAACACTATTTAGAGAGGGACCAAATGTTATCTGAGCAGAGTTGATTTAACTCTGGGGTTTTTACTGTGTACTGTAAAATAAAGTGTAAGCTAATTAATTTTTGGCGTAAAGTTATGGCGTACTCACAGTCGTATGGTGAGCAACAGATTTAATGAAATGTCACACTGAGGTTTTATCAGAGGTGTAACGTAACGAAGTAATAATACTTTGTTGCAGTATTTGAGCATTTTTTGGGAAAATCTGTACTTGAGTATTTATATTTCTGTTAACTTTTACTTTTACTCCACTACATTTCCTAAATAAAATGTATACTTTTACTCCGATACATTTCCCCAAAGCATTTTCGTTACTTACTACAAAATAAAAAACGAAGAACGCAAAGCATGTGCAAGCAAGTGCTCGCACAACCGCGGTAGATTTCAGGCTTGATTTTAGAAGAGTGCGGCACGAGAGCGACCTCTAGAGGCCAAATAAAACTATCACTGATGCCTCGTAGAGTTTGTTTTGACACGCGACGTGAGGAAAACGGGTTTAAAACAGACAACAAAGCGGTACGCTCTACTGTACACTACAGTACATGTTTTCATATCACTAAAGTAATTAGTTTGTTGGCTAGATGCTGCATTAGTGGAGAAGAAAAACACCAACTGTTTAACGTCACGATTGTTTGCAAAATGAATTTGATTTCAGTTCTTATTTTATCCGCACTTTAACTCATATTTTGATTAGATAATTATCAAGTGTTCTAAAATAGAAGCAGATAATGAGTGAAAGTACATATAATATGTCTTTATGCGTAAAGATGGCCATTTTAAGCATGATTGTTTGGATTGATATGAAATGGAAACACTTTACAATACCATTTGTAACATTGAAGGTTAATAAAAGCGTTGTTCATTGTTAATTTAAACATTTACATTTTAACATTTCATAGTTGCCTCTTACATTTATCATAATGCACTATGAATTAACATGAATGATCAAGGTATAATTAATATATTAGCATTTTTTATATTTAAAACTTACAATAAACATTTTGCCATTTTTTAAAATTCAAAGCAAACAAAATGTAAGAAATAGAGTTAAAACAATCTTGCTGCTCAAACTGTTTATAGAACAATTTTTAATAATATTTTCTCCTCCTTTTGTATTTTGCATTTGTATTTTTACTTTCAATACTTCAGTATGTTTAATATATATATATATATAATACTTTTCCTACTTAAGTACAAAAAAATATCACATACTTTAAAACTTTTACTCAAGTAATATTCTAAACAGTGACTTTTACTTCTACCAAAGTCATTTTCTGGTAAGTTATCTATACTTTGACTCATGTATTGCTTTCAAGTACTTTATACACCACTGGGTTTTATCAACCACAACAAAAGTCAAGCGAGGTCCAGATTCCCGAAACGAGAGATTAGAATTGTGTTGTGTGGAGACAGAAAGCCGTTACAAAGGCAGCAAGAAATTTCAGGTTTACTGTTAGCTATTGTTAAGAAAAGATTGAGAATAATCATGTCGGAGCGCAACACTTTAAAAAGACAGTCGACAAACCTCAAGAGAAATAAAATAGGATCTATTATAAACTGAAATGTTTTCACGTCTCTTCACAGGGACGAACACAGAGAGTGGCCACATATGGAGCCGTAACGTGCGGCATGCAGATTCCGAAAGCTTTAATAAATCACCTTTAGTGAAAAAATGCTTTTATAACCCTTGTGTTTTGACCTGTAATGGTGCCTAATGACTGTTTACCCAATGTTCCTATAAATGGGTTTGATTGCCACTTTCTGCAGAACCGGATCGACATCTGGACGCAGGCCGGCCCTCAGGGGTTGCTTGGCAACAAGGTCACAGTGGACCGCGGCTAACGGCAGCAGCCGCCACTTTGGAAGCGTCTCGATATGAAAAGAACCATTTCCACCGATAACATGCAACCTCTGAAATAACACGGTACCTGCTTGTTAAAAGAAGGTCGTTTATTGATAACAGTGATTGACGCGGATATTTACCATCCAAACATTTTAAGAGAAGCTCACCTGCTCACCAGAAAAAAAACACAGGACAAAACAAAACACTGCGGTGAAGATTTCAAAACAACACACGTATAAAAAGACAAAGGATTCGGTTTCTAAGATGGCATTGCTTTGGCTGAAACTGAAATACAGAATTAAAGCAAAAACAAGTAATCAGATCAGATTTTGCAACACATGCGTGTGAACATATATTTGGTGGCACAGCAGTTTGGTGTTTAAATAATTGATAAATAGTTCAACGGAGAACGATCAGACACGGAGATGCGTCCCATGCGCAGGTTTGTTAATGAAGGCACAGCTTTAGGTGTTCATTAAGAGTATTTTCATGACCATCATGCCATGCGTTCACTGTGAGGACAGCATTTTATCCATGTAGGCACAGGCGTGTCTACATAAAAAGACGTACAAAAATCAAACATCCAGCACCATATAGACCAACGTCCTTGAGGGACGTTTTGAGGAACGTTTAAAAGTTTTAGTTCAAAAAGTTTTATGCCATGTGCAAGATCGCTGAAAAGATTGATAAAAAAAAAATAAGAGTTGATTTGTGGTTTCAAAACTAGCCAATCAATAGGGCTGCCCCCGACTAAAGATTTTTCTAGTCGACTAGTAGTCCTTCATTTAAGCCATTAGGTAATAGTTAATTACTTAAATATATACTGAGGAGAATACAAACCCTAATTGGGAATTTAATATATTTAAAAAAAAAAAAAAAAAAAAAAAAATATATATATATATATATATTTTTTTTTTTTTTTTTTTTTTTTATATATTAAATTCCCAATTAGGGTTTGCAGCGCACACTGCAAGTCACCGGCAAAAGAAATGATAATGATTATGTGAGAAAAAAAAATAGTAATGAGACATTTTAATTGATTATTAATTAACTAGTGTTTTCTGAGTCCGTGTCGGCTGCAAAGATGAAGTTGACGATGCTGATTATCATCTTCGCAGGACAGTAGACACGCCTATAGAGATAAATGCACTTTTCATACAGATTACATCATTTGAACTGGCTTGTTTAAAAGTAGACATTTCAAGCTTTCTATAAATATATTTCTCATGTCTGTTAGGCAAGTATATGCTGAGTTTCAGTTTTTGTGACGAGCTCCAGTTCACGGAGACTGAGACGGCAGAAAGCGCATTCCTGTTTGGTTCCTTTATTTTATAAAAGCACAAAGATTTGTTGTTATTGTGTGTGTACACAAATGAAAGACCCTTAACACTTTCCAATGGTGTATTACTCTTATCGGTATGACTAAAGTGTGCTGCATAAAGCAAAGCCAAAACGTTTCGATTTCCCCCGGGTTGCTGGTCCCAGTATAGGTGATAAACCCCACTCTCTCCATGTAATCTAATGGGACGTGAGATAAACTAAACAATCAAATTACACTTCAAATAATTTTTTTCCAAAGATGGTTTTTGTCATTTTAGGTACTTTTTATCTCACTAATGTAAGTGTTCGTTTTTAAATAAGTTTAGCTTTAGTTATTTGAGGCAATAAAAATGGCGGTGTGACTTCATGATTGACAGCTTCTCTGAACGAAGTTTTCACCAACGGATTTTTTTGGGGATCTTCGGCAGGAGATTGGAGCTTTAATTTAACCTTGATACCGCGGCCCCACTTCATGCTCACTACTGCGCAGACTCTGGCTCCAAGATTTTCTACAGTGAAGACAGTGAAGGTGCGTCATCAATCTTTTTTTTACAGTCAATGGTATGATAATAAACTATGGAAATATTTTAAGTTGTTTCCACTGTTATCAGGAAAAATGCAAATGATCACATCGGCGCCTTCATGTCTTATACTTCAGGATCCACGCTTCACAATAACACTTTGATATGTGCCTAATAATAGCGTACATTAAGTTAACGTCAGAGCGAGCAGCCATGGAAAGTTGTTCCTACTTAAGTTTCAAATAATAAGCCATATTTAAGGTCGATGAATGATAGGCAAACGTTTGGATTTCCTGCCTGACTCTTTTCACCGACGTGAACGTTTAGCCAGCTATTAGGATGCAGCCCTACCAATTAGCAACATATTTTGGAAGTTTGTTGAACCAACTCGACACCAAACAATGTTGAGGATCTCAGAAAGTATTCCTAGAGTCGATCTGACCTTTGGCTACGGTCATGGGGTCAGTTTTTTGACATCAGTGGTATCCTCATGGGTGTTGTTGTCAGCTGCTACACTGGTTTGCGTCTCCTGGGTCTCGTCTGAACTTGGGGACAAGGAGTTGTTCGATGACCCGAAATGATGAGTGTCAACCAAGAGCAACATGGGCGTCCCGCTCCTCTTAAAGGCCTCAGTCATGGTGATGTGCACTTCCTCTGGCGTGACTCCTGGATCAGACGGCGACTTGCGCTTGATGCGCTCGTAACTCTTGTCTGGGCTCTCGGGGAACGTCTCGCTATCTTGGAAACGGCCGAACAGCCAGATGAAGAACCCACAGAGCACGAAAGCCGCCAGACTCGGGATGAACGCCAGGCATTTCACGTCCAGACTGGAGCCCACATAGCGGCTGTGAAGGAACATGTCTCTCTGGACGTACGTCCGGTTGGTGCGGGGGTCTATGTTGGTGGAGCGCCATTCCCAGGTCAGCGTGCTGCGGTTGAAGTCCCTCAGCGTCTCCGGATCCTCCACGGTGTAGATCTTCTCTCCTGGACCGACGTATTGACCATATTCATAGGGTTTATAGAAGATCTGGTTCTTCCACATGTTGAGGTCCAGGATGAGGACCAGGAAAATGATTCCATAATTGAACCATTTACCTGAGAAAAAAAAAAGAGAAGAACATTAGCATGTTGGGAATTCATCAATCAGACGCATTAGCAACTGCATAGCGACGTATGCAAAACACTTTAGAAACTCTGTACAAAAGCATTGATACCTGTATAGCAACATCCTGGCAACTACATACAGCACCATAGCAACTGCATAGCAACATCCTGGCAACTACATACAGCACCATAGCAACTGCATAGCAACATCCTGGTAACTACCCAAAACACCTTAACAACTGCATATCAACATCCTGGAAACTACTGTACTCAAAACAAACACCACAGCAACGTCATAGCAACATTCTAGAAACTACCTTAACAACTGCATAACAACGTTCTGGCATCTCCTATAAACACCCTAGCAACTGCATAGAAACAACCTGGTAACCACCCAAAACACAGTACTACATAGCAACATTCTAGTAACTACCCAAAATACCTTAACAACAGCAAAGCAATGTTCTGGCATCTACTCAAAACACCCTAGCAACTGCATAGCAACTGCATAGCAACTACCTTAAAAACTGCATAGCAATGTTCTGGCATCTCCTTTAAAACACCCAAGCAACTGCATAGCAACATCCTGGTAACCACCCAGAACACCTTAACAACTGCATAGAAACGTCCTGGCATCTACTATAAAACACCCTAGCAACTCCATTGCAACATTCTGGGATCTACTTTAAAACACCCCAGCAACTGCATAGCAACATTCTGGCATCTACTATAAACACCCTAGCAACTGCATAGCAACATCTTGGTAACCACCCAAAACACAGTAACAACTACATAGCAACATTCTGGGATCTACATTAAAACACCCTAGCAACTGCATAGCAACATCCTGGTAACCACCCAAAACACAGTAACAACTGCATAGCAACATTCTGGCATCTACTATAAAACACCCTAGCAACTGCATAGCAACATCCTGGTAACCACCCAAAACACCTTAACAACTGCATAGCAACATTCTGCCATCTACTATAAAACACCCTAGCAACTGCATAGCAACATCCTGGTAACCACCCAAAACACAGTAACAACTGCATAGCAACATTCTGGGATCTACTTTAAAACACCCTAGCAACTGCATAGCAACATTCTGGGATTTACTTTAAAACACCCTAGCAACTGCATAGCAACTTCCTGGGAACCACGCAAAAAACACCCTAGCAACTGCATAGCAACTTCCTGGTAACCATGCAAAAAACACCCTAGCAACTGCATAGCAACATCAACATGTACAGCAGTAGTGTATTTCTGAGTCAGACGGCTGCTTGAGAGAGTGAAATAATTGCGTTTGGAGGTTTCTAATGGCTGTCATTGTTAATGCACTCATGTGAGGTTACTGTCAAATGCTAAATCACTGCACCAAACAATAAGGTTAAAGACTTTTGTGAATGGTTGAGCAGGAAAGCCATTCCCCAAGCCTCGAGGGAGCGATCATCTACTCCCAGGATGGCCATCAGGCCTTGGTACAGTGAGCAAAACACAGCGGAGAAAGGAAAGCTGTTCACTCAGAGACTGTCAGATTTACTGACTCCATTATATAAATGCAAGTTTACAGATGAGCAAATACTAATTAGTATGCATTACGAACGCTGCCTTCAAACACATAATTATAAAGAGATGTCTAACGAGCCAATATTCTGACAGCACGTCCCTTTGGGAAAGGAATTAATTCATCCGTCCTGTCCCGGACGACAGTTTAGAGCACTACCACTTGATTCACTGGCATCATTGTGTTCACGTTATATTTCATGTCGTGCCCTACTTAAGGCACAAGTGTGCAGATTTACCCGTGATGTGAATGTGATACTCCTCTTTAAAGACGCGTTTGCACACGGGCAGTCTGATCTTCAGCTGGGTGGTGGAAAGGCCCGGGAGGTTCATGTCCAGATCGCCCATGAAGTGAGGAAACTCCCAGTCCTGGAAAAGGGAAGATCCAATAAACACACTGAAAACACAAGGGCAAAACAATAGATCTCAAATACATAAAGCCTTCAGGTGTTACAGTACAACATCAAACCACATCAAGTATCAGAGCACTACTGTATGTACAGTAAACACTTCAGATGTCTGAAGTGCAGAATCCATAAACATCTACTGTAGAGAAAACCCTGCATTAACTCTCTCATGTGAACAAAGGCAAAAACATCTCTAGTAATACATTTAACACAGAGAAACTACGCTCTAGCAACTGGATGGAAACACAAAAAAAACTATAATTACTAAATAAGTAACTATTCCCAAGGATCAACCCAATGCCCTAGCAACTGTATAGCCACATCCTGGCAACTACCTAATATACCCTAGCAACTGCATAGCAATGTACTCAAAATACTTTAGCAACTCTGTACAGCAACATCTTGTCAACTACCCAAAACACCCAGCAACTGCATAGCAACATCCTAGTAACTACCCAAAACCCCCTAGCGACTGCATACAACATTCCCAAAACACAATAGCAACTGCATAGAAAAGTCTTGGCAGCTCCCTTATACACCTTAGCAACTGCATAGCAACATATTCAAAATAATTTAGCCACTCTGTACAGCAACACCCTGGTAACTACCCAAAACACCCTAGCAACTGCATACAACATCCAGGCAAGTACCCAAAAACAGAATAGCAACTGCATAACAACCTTCTGACAACTACCCAAAACACCTAAGCAATTGCATAGAAACGTCCTGGCAACTACCTTATACACCTTAGCAACTGCACAGCAGCATTCTTAAAATAATTTAACAACTCTGTACAGCAAATTCCTAACAACTACCCAAAACACCCAGCAACTGCATAGCAACATCCTAGCAACTACCCAAAACACCCAGCAACTGCATAGCAACGTCTTGGCAACGACCCAAAACACCTAGCAACTGCATAGCAATGTCTTGGCAACGACCCAAAACACCCAGCAACTGCATAGCAACGTCTTGGCAACAACCCAAAATACCTAGCAACTGCATAGCAACGTCTTGGCAATGACCCAAAACACCCAGCAACTGCATAGCAACGTCTTGGCAACGACCCGCAACGTCTTGGCAACAACCCAAAACACCTAGCAACTGCATAGCAACGTCTTGGCAACGACCCAAAACACTCAGCAACTGCATAGCAACGTCTTGGCAACTACCCAAAACACCCAGCAACTGCATAGCAACGTCCTGCTAACTATAATGTAGTTTTAGTTTTTCATTTGGACTGTATGCAAACATCTGAACCCTTCTCAGTGTGTGTGTGTGTGTGTGTTTTCAGAGGTCTGGATCATTTCTGAGGCTGATGGTCTCTGTTGTACTTCTCTGTTTGACATTTACAAGAGATCAAAAACGATTTCCAAAGCTTCAAAAGTTTGCGCTTGGGAACGCAGCAAGAGATCCCCGTGTCACAGAGCATCAGCCGAACCGACGTCTGATTCGGCCGACGCCCCTCTTGAGAACGTTCGGAGAAAATCAATGAAACTTTGATAATGTATAAGAGGATCTGAGACACCGCGGCTCGCAGCTCCAGGACAGACGCAAAAACAAACCAAATTACGCAGAAGAAATGCAGAATAATGTCGTTTCTTGGCAATTAGGCCTTGTGTTTACAGAACGGAGAGTCTTTGAATTCTATGCGACTTAGTGAAGCGCTAACGAGGAGCCACATAATTACAGTTTCTCTCTTTGTGCAGCTCGTCGTTTCGGCTCATTGACGTCCATGATAACTGTGTTATACAAAATGAACCTTAAATTACGTGGCATAAAACCAATGGAAGAGGTTCAAATGGAAGACCTTGTAAATCCCGCTGGCTCGCGGCCGTTCTGGGTCTCTGAGTTAATTAGGCACTGAATAAAATATCAGGCACGTCAGAGCGGCCGCAGAGATTAACCGTCACACGGGGCGAACACTGACAAGAGTGAGGTGAAATATCTCAGTGTGTAGATGGAGGAGAAGAAGCAACTACGAGGAGAAAGAGACGCAGATCGAGGGAATAATTACAATCAGTCAGTGAATGTCAACATGAGTGATTGAGACGGTGTAATCAGAAACACAGGCTGTAATTTGAGCAGAGCATCTGATTGGTCGAGAGATGCTGAATGAAAAATAGGTGAACAACGCAAGGTAAACACGTCTGGAAAAACTGCAGAATATTTTCTGTGATGGGTAGGTTTAGGGGGAGGGGTAGTGTAGGGGGGCAGAATGTACAGTTTGTACAGTATAAAAACATTTATACCTATGGAATGTCCCCATAAAACATGAAAACACAACATGTGAGTGTGTGTGTGTGTGTGTATGAGTATTCCCTACATTATGGGGACCAACAGGTATAGTAATACTAGTAAATTTTGATCTTGTGGGGACATTTTTTGGTCCCCATGAGGAAACAAGCTTATAAATCATACAGAATTATCTTTTTTGAAAATCTAAAATAGCAGAACATTTAGGTTTAGGGGTAGGGGTAGTGTAGGGGGGCAGAATGTACAGTTTGTACAGTATAAAACCATTATACCTATGGAATGTCCCCATAAAACATGAAAACACAATGTGTGTGGGTGTGTGTGGGTATTCCCTACATTATGGGGACCAAATGTCCCCACAGGTATAGTAATACTAGTAAATTTTGATCTTGTGAGGACATTTTTTTGGTCGGCATGAGGAAACAAGTGTATAAATCATACAGAATGATCTTTTTTGACAATCTAAAATAGCAGAATATTTTCTGTGATGGGTAGGTTTAGGGGGAGGGGTAGTGTAGGGGGACAGAATGTACAGTTTGTACAGTATAAAAACCATTACGCCTATGGAATGTCCCCATAAAACATGAAAACACAACGTGTGTGTTTGTTTGTGTGTGTGTGTTTTTGTGTGAGGTTATTACAGTACAAACAGTGAGAGGAGCTGTTGAGCCCATTTTAGCATATTCATGAGACAGTGACACACTCCACTGTGATTTGCTGCCTGCGGTGAACTGGAGGACATTAAACAAGAATCAGTCAAGAGCAGAAACACACACACACACACACACACACACACACAGAGAGAGACACAGATTCAATAAAGGAAGAGGCTGAAAGAAGGACAGATGATGTTGTGTTTGTACCTGCATGATGATGAGGAGGTCAAAGACCAGAATGAAGGAGGCGAGGAAGGCTCTGGAGACCTCGTCACTGGGCAGGAACCCGCGGTTCAGGTTATCCCACCGGATCCAGTCCGTACTGATGACCAGAACCACCACAGAGGTCAGAGAGATCAACACCGCCCTGAGAAAGAACAGCGGCCTTATTAGTAGTGTTTCCTAAGTCAATCATTACTAGATCTAGTGCTCCATTAGTCTGGGGACTTTTCAATGTGACTTTTTGGAAATATCAGAATGATTTCTGAAGGGTCATGTGACTGAAGACTGGAGGAATGATGCTGAAAATTCAGCTTTGATCACTGGATATAAATTATACTTTACTACATATTCACATAGAAAACGGATGATTTACATTGTAAAAATATTTCAGATTTTTTACTGTATTTTTTATCACATAAACGCAGCCCTGATGAGCAGAAGAGACTTCTGACCAGTAGTGTACATCAGTCCTGTCGTCTGAAGATAAAGTGCTTCTGTCATTTTTCTGACGGTAAGCAGCCTCTAATGAGCAGCGTCAGATGTCTTAAACGCAGCTTTCTCTGTCATGACGCGCTCAGAGCCGCCGCGTGTGAAATGATGTCTGCCGTTTACTAATGGATGGAGACGCTCCGAGAGAGTCCATTAATAAAAGACGCGAGAGAGAGCGAGGATGAAATGTATCGTGTAATGCACTTCTGATGGAATCACTGAATTATACAGACACCAGATCAGTTCTTCATGTCACCGTGAGCACATTCATCAGCCAATGA
Source organism: Zacco platypus (assembly GCA_038088235.1). Classification (NCBI taxonomy): domain Eukaryota; kingdom Metazoa; phylum Chordata; class Actinopteri; order Cypriniformes; family Xenocyprididae; genus Zacco; species Zacco platypus. Next base: position 3,784,351 of record CM076063.1, read on the forward strand.
AAGGCCAGAACTGATCCTCGGTCAGTATGTTGTTTTTTAAACTCGCCTGACGTGCACTTTAACATCGAGATGCTGGAGAAACAGCTGGATGCCACTTTAATATGGAAGCTTTAGATAAAAATGTGCTGCTAAAAACAGCAAAATGTTTCCTTTGATAATGTCACTAGGTGAGTAAAAATGACATTTTAATGAGTTTTTAATTAGTTGCACTGCACTGGGAGTTTTTCCACATGCTTTTAACTTGTTTATGCTTCAAAATCTGTCAGTGAAGAAAGACAAAATGCGCTCGGATTTTATAAATAAGAAATTTTTGTACTTTAATAGTACTTATTTCTTAATAATGTCCACATCAGTGCATGCTATTCTAAAGAAAAATATTATTTTTTACATATTGTAAATTAACTAAATCAAACTATTAAAAAATGAATAAAAATCACAAGCCATTTAACACTAAATTAAAAAAAATGAACACGTTATTATTAATACTAATCGTATTAACACAAAATACACACCTATTAAAGAAACAATTCTTAATATTTATGCAGTGTTGCTTCTCATGTGAGTTTATCGTCTCATGTATTTTTACTGAAAAAATGTGGATAGAAATAATTTAAGAACAGGAGAATATAAAATATGAATGAACTATTCCTTTAATAATCAGCTGACATGAAGGTCAGAGGTCGTGTTTCAGGGTCACAGCGTGTGTTTTGTCATGGGAGGCCGTTTGTTTCGGGGTAAACAGTGTTGATCGATTTTCTGTGTGTTTCTTTAATTAAACATGAGGATAATGAGAGCAGGGATTAAAGTGCTGTTATCACCGCACACACACACACACACACACACACACACAGACATATATATATATATATATATATATATATATTAGGGGTGGCACGGTTCACAAAACCCACGGTTCAGTTCGTATCACGGTTTTAGGGTCACGGTTTTCAGTTCTGGACGGTTCTTGTTGTTATTTTTTCTTTTAATCTTTAACACTCCAAAAATTTCCTTCAGCATATGATTTATAGCTTATTAGCTTAATTATCCATAATTTAGGATACAGTATTAACATTTTTGTATTGTAATCATGCACTAACTGAATTTTGAAGACACTACATAAATGAAGATTTTGATACAGCAAGAGAGAAGACATTGATGATGACATGCTTTTTGTTTGTTTGGCATAAAAAAAGAGCATGTGTTTTGTTATTTCTACAGGAACTTGTGCCTTTTTAGCACACAAAGATTGAAATTAACTTGCATTCATCAAACTGCCAACTTCAGTGAAGCTCTTACAAAAAAAATATTTTAAAAGACAAAGAGAGGAACTCTGTCTTTTAAACAAGTCAAAATACTTTAAAGATAAATATATAATATAATGTAATAACATAAACATCCCCAATGCTTTAGTTATCACTGAGAGGTTGCTTAAATGCTGCAGACAGTAGAAGTTGTTTCCTAACCGGCTCTCTCCTGTTTGTGCTTATCGACACTTTGCCGTGATGTCTTCTCAAATGAACCGTCATAATAGAAGTGTTTCATTAGCATATTGGATGCATTTTGCACAATGCTTGCACACAGTCGCAGTTCTATCTACTGTTTTATTTCCGTTGTCATCATAAGTAACATGAAATCCAAAATGTTCCCACACACCGGATTTGAAAGACACGGGCGCATCCGCCTACTCCGGGCAGCCTTCATTAGGGGCCGTTCACATATCGCGCCTAAAAAAGCGTGGAAAGCGCGGCCGCATTGCTTTTATTTTGAGCACGGAAATAATGAATATGTGCGTGCAAAAGACGCGATATGTGAACAGCCCCTTACTCCACTTTTACTGTCTATATGTATGTTCGGGCAAAACTGTCTGAATACGGGGCTACATTGCGCATGCATCGAACCATTGAACCGTGCGACGCACACACGAACCGAACTGAGACAAGCGAACCGAAAGGGTTCGAACGGTTTTTCGTGTACTGTGCCACCCCTTATATATATATATATATATATATATATATATATTATATTATATTATATATACACACACACACACACACACTCTCACACACATTATATAATATACATATATATTTTATATAAAATTTTATGTAATTTATGAGTAATTTTAAATACTTTTAGTAAGTGAAATTAGATAAATTACATAATTGAATCAAATGATTACAAATTAAAATTGAATATATATTAATATAAAATTAATTACAATTACAAATATATATATATATAATTTTTTAAAATTGTATTAAATTATCTTTTTATCTAAAATTATATATAAATAATTTTAATAAATAATTTAAATATTATAAATTAATATAAATAAATTAAAATGACACATTCATTTAAATATTAAAATAAACATTGCAATGGTAATTTACCACTCAATTTCATTTTTGATTATGAAAAAAAAAAACATTTTATTATTCATAAAATATAATACATTTTTTTTTCTTTTTTTACTGCACTGGGAGATTTTTCCACATTTTTAACTTGTTTATACTTCAAAATCTGCTTATATTAATACTTATTTTATACTTACTTATTATTTAAATTACAATTGACTAAGCCAGATCCTGTCCACACAATAAACCCTTTGGCATATTTAGATATGAATAAAAACTTATTAGTTTAGTCACTTCATCAATATTTTTCCTTCGGGACGTCTCTCTCACACACACACACTAGAAGCCCATTAAAGCAATATTCCTGGTTCAATACGACTTAAGCTGACAGTGTCAGTGACATGCAGTCAAATTAGCACAGAAAATCACTTCAACTCTTGTCTCGTTTTATGTAAACAAGCAGAAATCATGTTTACAGTCATGCAGCTCCAATGAACGTCTGAGACGAGGCTTTAAAAGCAGAAATATGCATCTCACATGAATCATTCAGTGAAAACTCATCTGTTCTTTCAGCTGTAAAGTGTCTAAATCGTGTTTTTATGAGTGGGACGGCTTTTAGACGAATTTGCTTGTGAAACATGCAGTGTGTCGTCGCTGTTCTCCTCCGAGGGAGTCCGGATTCACTCCTGTCGGATCAGATCTGCAGTGTGAACGGACTCACCAGAACAGCACGATCCGGTTGTGACCTTGCCTCCACAAGTGCCTGGCGGTCCGGCCCCAGTCCGGGTAATGAGTGTCCTGCAGCATCATGTCGGTCACCTTGGAAACAAACAAACAAACAAACAATCCTTAGTTACTTTTTGGCTACGCCAGGGTCATTATCGCCAACTGAAACTAAAACCATAAAATAAAACATATGATACGTGAAATAAATGTAACATTAGCTGAAATAAAAATATAAGCGTATTTTATTTGAGAAATAATAATAATAATAATAACGAAACACTAAACTAAATATGATAAAAAATATGAACAAAAACTATAATAGTTTATAAATTATACAAAAAGTTATATAAATTGTAAAAACTATATAAATTGCATTTCCAAAATATTTACAAAAAATATGAACGTGTAATAAAGTTTAATATAATATCCGTTTAAATTTCTTTAATATATTATTCATTTCTTGATAAATCAGTGAATGTTATCGCGAGAAAATTAGTTTACAGTTAAAAATGACTATTATTTTAGTATTATTGAGATTACTAAAATAATTTTTATTAATATTTTGAATTAGCTTTTATTTTCATATTTTCCAACTTTAATTAGTCATTTTTATTTTTTTTTTATTTTAGTTATTTTAGTACATCAAGTTAAACTAAAAAGAAAATGAAAAAAAATGTTTTTATTTTATTGGAAGTAACATTTATTTTAAGAAAGGAATTTTTTATGGTTTTAGTTTACTATAACAACCCTGAATCAACAAAATTGCATTAGAAATATTAAAATGTTTTTTTTTTTTGTTTTTTTTTACTCCATTTAGATTATTAGAAATTACAAATTAGGATAATAAAATGCATCTTAAATTATATCAATATAAATGCATGAATATATACATTTTTATAATATATATATATATATAATTACATATGCATGGTATTTTTGGTATATATACAAACCTCTAAACCTCTAACCTGTGTTTGTCAAGTGAACTACAGTTATGCCCTATTGAGTGTGCAGACTGCGCAGTGAGCCGTAACGCCTGTCTAAGGTCACCCTGATGACGGATCCGCTCCTTCAGAAAAGAAAGACTGAAAACTGTGGGGAGGGAAAGAGAAAGTGAAATAAATGTGTAAATCTTTCATCACGTCGCAGCCGAACCGCAGCGGCCTGTGACGAGATGAAGGGCTGAATTAATGGCATGTAGACGCCGTCAGTAATGTCTCGATTCAGCACTTTGAGACGCTCGTTCGCCCTTCGTCTTTCTGTTCTCTCCCTCCTTTGTTTTATCCCTCTCTTTTTCTCCTCCTCTCTTCTCTTTTGTTCATCCCTGCAGTTTGAACACAGGAATACTAATGTCCCGAAAGACACACACACACACACACACACACACACACACAGATCCGAACTACACCTGCCCTCGCGTGTCACTGAGAAAAGCTCTTTGATGCCGGATATTGTCGGAAGGATGTTTGTTTCCTGCGTGTCCTTGAGTGAACTTGTTTTCATCCCCACGACTGTCAACATATTTAACAGAACGTATAGTTTACGAACAGACGGTACAGAAAAACTGAAGTAAATACAGTGTGTCAATCAGTTTGAGTGACAGCTGTCACTCTCTGATGAGACTCCGAATAATTCCACTTTTAACAAAGCCTTAAAAGTCAACATGGATCAAAAGAAGATATTTAAATATTAAAACTAGAAAAATGTACATTTATAGAGCCTGATTTAAAATTCATACATCATTTCCAAAATATGACAAATCAAAATGAATCACATGTACGCACATTATGGTAACGTTCTATTAAGTTAAACTAACAGTGAGTTACAGTAATTAATTGTTCATTCTTACTTCATGAACATTAAATAATATCAACAGATACAACTTTTGATTTCAATAAAGTATTAATAAATGTTTTTTTTTTTTAAATATTCTTTATTGTTAGTTCATGTTTTAACTTGTTTGTGAAGTGTTACGAAAGCTATAATATGTAAAATTATTTCACTGTTCACATTAATTGCTTCCAGTGCGAGTGAACATCATTTAATCATATTTTCAAGTGTTATTAATTTTGCACCTTTAAGGAGTTATTGCTTTGACGAACTCTCAGTGGTGTTATCGCGGCTCCTGCCAGAGTTTTTGGGGCTGAACGAGGAGTTTGTTGGTTTGGGCGATCTCTAATGTCACATGCTCTCCGCCGCCTCTGGAAACGTTTCCCGCTCGTCCGCGAGAGTCAATTACCAATAAATAATTACAGAAATGTTTGACTGGCTCGTCAGACGCGGGGAAGGTTCTTCAAGGTCAAGAAAACTCCTAAAACGATTTCATGCTGCTTTAAAGTTGCTACAGTCAACATGACATCAAAATACACCCTTTTTACTTCAATATACACTGCTGGTGTTACTCGAGAGCGAGTCATCAGTGAACAATATTTTAAACTTTTCCAAAAATGTATTGCCAGCCAAACCGCTTTGACCTAAATGTCTCCCTGATAAATATTTCAATAATTTAACATTTGCATATTCACAGTTCTCTGATGTTGGTTAATGGCCACATGACATAGAGATGTGATTGTGGTACTGTAGATAAAATTGTTTACCTCAATAATAATAATAATAAATATGTAATGGACAACTATAATTGGCTAATTGGTTTTGTAAAATGGTGGTATGATCAAATACACTAATGTCCAATAAATGAACTAACAATACCAAAATATTCGATATAGTATTTATTAATCTTTGTAAATGTTAATTAATTTAATTTTGTTAATTAATAAAATTCCAGTTGTTCATCGTTCATGTTAGTTCACAGTGCATTAACTAATATTAACCTTTGATTGTAATAATAAATGTTGACATTAACATTAACTAAGATTAATAAATGCTACAGAAGTATTGTTCATTTTTAGTTCATCTTAATTAAAGTAGTAAACTAATGTTAACTATTGAAACTTAATTGTAAAGAGTTACCATATACATTTAGAAAATAATCTGAAAATATACATTTAATTATATATATACACATATATATATATATATATATACACACACACACATATATATATATATATATATACACACACACACACATATATATATATATATATATATATACACACACACATATATATATATATATATATATATGCATGCATATAAACTGCATATTTTATCACTTGTGATTGTGATATTGTAGATTGATTTTATTAAATGGCGACATGATATAACTCACTAATGTTCTATGTATATATCTATATATAAAATATACATAGTTAAACATATTATATATATATATATATATATATATATATATATAAAAATATAAATAAACACACACACATACATACATATATATATATATATATATATATATATTTTACCTGCTAATATATGCCTATATATATATATATATATATATAAACAATACTTATGTGTGTGTATATTAATAATTCATTAAATTTAAAAACCTTATCACAGTTTGGGAAACCCTAATCTAAAAATCTTCATCAAAACGTAAAACTTTCTCCATCAAACTGTTCAACCGTTCTCGTACAGAATGTCCACTTTTAACTCTACCGGTCAATCCCGACGGATCAAATCAATTACGGAAGTAAAACAGGTTTCGGGTGTCGTTTCATGTGGACTTTAAACAGGTTCTGGTTAGAGTCTCACCATCCACGCCGTCACAAAATCCCCCATCCACGTCCCTACAGCAGCCATCTTCATCAAACTCTCGTTCCTGATGCCCATGTACTCCGTCACCATGTGAGGACTGTAGAGAGAGAGACACAGATCCGGTCAGTCCATGTTTCTGTCACCGCTGATCAGCTCCAGCGAGCCGCGGCGATCATGAGGTGTGGCGCTTCGCATCTTTAGCCGCGTCTTCTCCAAAAGCTTTATATTCGACGTGACACTCGCTGGATAAAGCGTTTCAGTAACGCCACAGGACACGTGAACGTCATCACAAACAAACTTCAGAGGCCTTTATAATGCATTCAGGGAACGAATCGCTACCAGAAAATGATCCAAACGCATATAAAACACAGCCAAGCGCTCATATGTTGTGACAGCGAGCGAATGTAATCTTCTTTACGCTGCTTTTATGCCGTCAGAAGTGTTTACAGGGCCTGAACAGGTACAAACTCGTTAATCTGCTTATGCACGTCAGTTTGTGGATTACAGGCGACGGGAAACGCAGAACAAGTGTCAGAACCAGCGGATTGTCGCCACCCTGGTTTTTGGTCTCATTCTCAACCGCGTTACGGATAAAAACGCCATTATTCTGTAAAGCAGGACACGTTTTAACGAGCTTCCCCTCTAATTAGCACCGTTCATTGCAGAGCAATTGAAACTGGCAAATACCTGACTTACTTTTTTATTTCCATTCCAGTTAAAAAGTTTATTTTATTTCAAGTAAGCATTTTATGGATCGGTTTACTATAATAACCCTTAATAAATTTATTAGCATTAAATAGCATCCGTGTTACGGATAACGGCTTTATCCTGAAAACGAGAGCACGTGTTTAACAAGCTTTCATCCTCATGGCTGCCCAATCCACTTCAAATCTGTAAACCAAACGAACGCTTGACCCACTGTCGTTACGGCCTCATAATGCGTGAGATTGAATCTGTATTCCGTCCGTTACGGCCCGTCATTAGAGCGCATGTCCAAAGCTCGACTTATCCCCCTCACGGCACACCGATAAAGCCGCTTTGATTAGAAGGAAGATTTATTGGCGCATTAAGTCGGTTTCAAACGCCCCGCGGTTGTGGACCACAGCCAGCCGCCGGAGCTGCTCCGCTGGGAGTCTTTCACCAAGGGCATCGAGCTAATCGATAATACGGGAACCATCCGATGCTCACAGGTGTGTTAGTAACGGAGCAACTAATTTAGGGTGGTGTGGTTTAACATGCAGGGGAATGGAGTGTGAAATGGCAGAGTGAGACACACACACACTCTCTCTCTCTGATTAGTGTCTCATGTCTTCATTTATTCATTATGGCTGTAATTTTAATGCAGTACTGCTGGGTGACCTGACAAAGTCACATCAGCTCAGCAGCACAAATGACACAGATGAGCACACAAGAATAAAAATGTTTTTTTTGTACATGCACAAAAGCATGTTTTTATGGACGTACCATTGAAATACCACATGTATCACTATGTTTGGTGTGTTCCATGGTGGTAATATATATTTTTTAACATTTCCCATGGTAGTACCACATTTTTATGAACATTTCCCATGGTAATACCATGTTTTTTTTTCATTAATACTATGTTTTATGACATGTACCATAGCATTACAATTATTTTTGGACATGTACCATTGAAATTCCATGTTTTTTGAATATGCAAAGTTTTTGAAATGTTTCATACCATGTTTTTTTTTGACATGCACCATTGTATCACAAAGTTTTTGAACATTTACTATACTAACTCCATGTTTTTTTTTTTACATTTCATAGGTTAATATCATATTTTTGGACATGCACCATAGTATTACAACATATTTTGAACATTTGCCACGCATATACCATGTTAATACCATGTTTTTGGTCATGCACCATAGGATTAGAATTATTTTTGGATATATACCATAGAAACTCCATGTTTTTTTTGAACATTGACTATGGTATTACCAAGTTTTTGACATGTTCAGAAAACGTAATATGGTTTCTGAACATTTTCCATGGTAACAACATGTTTTATGACATTAATCACAGCATTAAAATTATTTTTGTGCACGTATAACTGTCATTTTCCATGGAGGTAATCTGTTTTCTGAACATTTCCCATGTTAATACCATGTTTTTGGACATGCATCATAGTATTATGATGATTTTTGGACATTTCCCATGTTAATACCATGTTTTTGGACATGCACCATAGTATTGCGATGATTTTTGGACATGTACCATTGAAACACCATGTTTTTTTGAACATTTCCCATGTTAATACCATGTTTTTGGACATGCATCATAGTATTACGATGATTTTTGGACATTTACCATGTTAATACCATGTTTTTGGACATGCATCACAGTATTATGATGATTTTTGGACATTTCCCATGTTAATACCATGTTTTTGGACATGCACCATAGTATTGCGATGATTTTTGGACATGTACCATTGAAACACCATGTTTTTTTGAACATTTCCCATGTTAATACCATGTTTTTGGACATGCATCATAGTATTACGATGATTTTTGGACATTTACCATGTTAATACCATGTTTTTGGACATGCATCATAGTATTACGATGATTTTTGGACATTTACCATGTTAATACGATGATTTTTGGACATGTACCATCGAAACACCATGTTTTTTAACATATGCTATTCATTCAGTACTATATTACATATGAAAGTAACATTTGATACTAGCACTGTGTATATATACACATGCACACACACACACACTCACATTTTAACCACATGTAACCAAATAATGGACTGTTCAACAGCTTGCTTGTACACATGTGGTTTATCCAAACGATTCCCCAGAGTCTCTTCTGTTAATTATAGCTGTACAGCAGCCCAGTTCATGAAGTATGAGATGCTCTGGTAAAAAATGAGGTCACATATGCTGCACGAGTTGATTCGAATCATCAACACGAGACGTTACTGACGGAAACAACAAGCCCTGATGAGGCGACTCGCGCTGGGAAGAACATCAGTTGCACAGACCCTTGTACCTGGAAGTCTGAGAGACTCGTGACAGGATTACTGATGTGTGCGGCGTGCCGGTATTCCAGGGATGAGGAGAGACGCTCCAGCCATGAGAATTAATATGAATGATGCTCCCGAGTGGCTGCTAATGAGTCGAGTCTCACAGAGAACAAAACGTCCAAGTCATGATTTGACAAATTCGAACTCCAGTCGCTGTTAAAATTTCAGTTTGCCTTTGGTCTATTTTCAGGGCCGCAGACGAAATCAGTTTGATTCTGTGAAAACAGCCGCTGGCCGACTCTCAGAGATGTTTGTGACATTCTCACCGGCTCCCAAGGCAGGACTGAATTTTAATTAGGCACTGTCTCAGAAGCCCTAAATCTGAAATCCCTTCTAAAATGTTTCCAAGAGCCTCACTAGCCCTTTTAGGAACTTTACAATCAAGCTGATCCTCTACAAGAATTAATCTAGAACACTAAAAGTTGCTATCTTTCTGATCTTATTGTGAACGATGTATCTATGCATACATTTCATTTTTAATCAGAACATCACAGTTTCTCTTTGACATATATGGAGGACTTCTCCAATAATTTAGACTGTTTTTAGACTCCACTGCAAGATGACATTCAGACCCGCCTCTATTTTTGAGAGCCCACATCGCAACATCCAATCAACAACCAATGCACAGATAGAACTAAGTCCCGCCCCACATTGTTTTGCTCTGATGTAAGTCACAATATGAATAGATCTGACACTACTTCTATTTCGTCGCAACTTTACCAATTTTACCAATTTACTACTTATTTACTTTTTCCCGTGCCGGCGGACCTGGGTTTGAATCCTGCTTAGAGCGGCTGTTTGAACAGGAGGGGTTCAATTGGTGCCGTGACCCGGATGGGAGTGAGGTTTAGGGTGAGTGTAATGAACATAGGCTGGCAAGAGCTGTAGGTTTAAACCTCACTCCCCTGATCTCCACAAACTGACGCTAGAGATTGCGGTCTTTAGCCTCCTTGTTAGAGTGCCCGCCTCCCATGCCGGCGGACCTGGGTTTGAATCCTGCTTAGAGCGGCGGTTTGAACAGGAGGGGTTCAATTGGTGCCGTGACCCGGATGGGAGTGAGGTTTAGGATGAGTGTAATGAACATAGGCTGGCAAGAGCTGTAGGTTTAAACCTCACTCCCCTGATCTCCACAAACTGATGCTAGAGATTGCGGTCTTTAGCCTCCTTGTTAGAGTGCCCGGCTCCCATGCCGGCGGGCCCGGGTTTGAATCCTGCTTAGAGCGGCTGTTTGAACAGGAGGGGTTCAATTGGTGCCGTGACCCGGATGGGAGTGAGGTTTAGGGTTGTAATGAACATAGGCTGGCAAGAGCTGTAGGTTTAAACCTACACCAGGTTTACCAACCAGGTTCAATTGGTGCCGTGACCTGGATGGGAGTGAGATTTAGGGGCGTGAGTGTAAGGAACACGGGTCAGTAAGATCTGTGTGTGTAAGCCTCACTCCCCTGATCTCAAGAGGTGCTCTAGCAACTGCAGCCTCCTTGTTAGAGCACCCGACTCCCATGCCAGTGGATCTGAGTTCGAGTCCCACTTAGAGTGGGTGGTTCGAACAGGAGCGGCTACAAAAGACTCTTCTAAATACATAAATATAACTGTAAGTATGTCATATTCCTGATTATTACATCTTGTCAGATTGACTAGAACGAATGCAAATCAATAAATATGTAAATGTCAGCGCTGTATTATTTGCTCTCATTTAGGCGAGTTTCCGTTTGCAGTTTTAAAGCGGAACTGCAACAACCAGAAACACAGAATAAATGAAGCTGATCATTATGAGGAATTAGCAAGTAAATGTTCCCTCTCACACAGACACAAATGTAAATTATGCAGACTTCTGCGGATCTCCCTGAGGGAACTTCATTCTGGACTAAAGGCAAAATTTGCCAAAGTTTTATAAGCAACACCGAGTGTTAGATTAGACAGCTACTAGTGCAGAAACAAGCTGATTTATGGTACCAGCAGCTTGTAAAACAGCACTTAACATGATTATCATGTTGAGCAGTTAGTCTGGCTGCTGGTAACACACACACTCTCACACTTAAACTACATGTCACTTGCTGATGTACGATTCGGCCTATATGTGCATCTGTTAATCTCACGGGAGTTCTGCAGTTGTCACAGTAACAGTGGAAGCGGCTCGTCTCCAGCTGGGTTGACCTGTGAGAGATCACTGGCCACACCCCCTTCCACACAAACCCCTCCCCCTGGCCTACATAGTCAAACTGTTTTTCTTCTCCCAATTTATTCTCTGTTCACAACATCAAATTCTTAAACAACATGACCTAGTTTAAAGGGTTTTGTTTACCCCATAACAAATTATGTAATCATTTCTGTCATACCACATGCATCGTAATATTGCCATGTTTTTGGACATGTCCCATGGTAATATCATGGTCAATGGCAATAGCATGTTTTTCCCATTTCAATACTGTTGTTTGGACATTTTTGTTTTTAGTATTGAAATGTTGGACAGGTACCATTGAATAACCATGTTTTTTGAGTATTTATCATTTAAAATGCCATCTTTTTTGAACATTTACTATGGTAATACCATGTTTGTTGAAAATTTCTCCTGTTAATACCATGTTTTTGGACGTACCATATTATTTCAATGGTTTTTGGACATATACCATTGAAAAACCAACATTTCCCATGGTTAAAACCATGTTTTTTTGGATATTCACCATATAGTATTATAATGGTTTTTAGACATGTATCATTGAATTACATTTTTTAACATTTACTATGGTAATATCATGTTTTGTTTTATATTTTGCATGTTAATACCATGTTACGGGTATTCACCATACTAATACAATCGTTTTTGGACATATACCATTGAAATAACATGTTTTTTTTTTGTTTTGTTTTTAATATTTCCCATGTTAATACTATGTTTTTGGACATGTACCACATAATTAAATTTTTTGGACATGTACCATTTAATTACCATGTTTATTGAATGTACTACAGTATTATCAGGTCTTTTTGAGCATGTACTATTGAATTACCATGTTTTTTTTTAACATTTCCCATGTTAATACTAGGGGTTTTTGGACATTTATCATGTTAATACCAGGTTTTTGCCCATGTACCACGTCATATGGATATTCTACTCATTCAGAACCATGTTAATGTAAATGTTGTGGAGCAAAACGTCCAGTAATGCTCCAAAATAATAAAAAAAATCCTTCCTTTAAATGAAATAACATATTTATCAGTGTGAAATAATAACGTCATGAGTCATTGTGACATATTAATATTCCTCAGATTTACATAGTTTAATAATTGCATATGAAAAGCCACAACCTAGACGCCCGTTTCTGATTTATGGCAACAATTATCAGAGAGCGTGACGGATTTATTAGGTTTCGTCTGAAACGCACGATATTGATTAAAATGAAATGTAATGTTCTTCTACTGATAAAATAAAACAGATTATCTCCAAGCCCGTCAAGGTCAAAGGTCATTCTGGATCCATGAGCCAATGACCTTCAAATATCTGCCTCAAAATAAGATATGCTCTGTCCTCTGGGTCTATCCGGCAGATATTGATTAAGTGGTGAGGTGTCAACGCCGCCGGCTCAGAAACATCACCTTCAGGACCTCTTCGCCATAACCACCACATTTATCCAGGGACCCAAACAGGATGTTTCAGCGTTTTCAATTACACGAGAGCCGCAGCACCGTTCCAGCCCGGTTAGTCTGCCTACAAGTGCCAGACTGAAACGGAGGCACAAATATACACACTTTTATAAACCTCTGAGATTATTTTAGTGATTTTCTGTAAGTCTGCGAGACTTCTGATTCACTGCTGCTACTGTATAGGTGAATTGCTAGAAGAATAATGCATTCTGAATAATGCACACTGATGAATTGTTTACACAAAAACCGATGGATGGATTCTTGTTGCAATGCATTGTGGGATTTCCAGCAATGCCGCACTGGTTTCGGTCTCTCTCTCTGAGCGCGTGCAGCTGTGTCTCTCAGACGGGTGGCGCTGCGGCTCCTAATTGGCCGTGAGTAATGCGATCTGCACTCTTAATTAAATAACGCTGCTTAATTAGCACATGATGTATGCCCGTAATGGACGCCTCGAGTGGTGATGAGTTAAAGGGGCTGACTCCGCCCCCTGTCGTGGCCCCGCCCACATCACACACTGAGCTGAGGATGAAATGGTATCATCATCATCATCATCATCCTCATATGCGTGTTGGGCTCTAGATGCTGAGAGCAGCTGCGGTAATGACGCAATAAAGGCCGTAATTATTTAATAAAGGTGGAAATGATGTCGTTTATAAAAAAAGACAGAGAATTTGATGTGAAATCGGTTGGACTGCCGGACTCTCAACAGCCTTTTTATGACATGCAGAGAGAGAATGTGAGTGTTTATGATGTTCATTTCAATCACAAGCACATTGAGCGACCGCCGGTTGGTGTGTGTGTGTGTGTGTGTGTGTGAGGGGGAGGAAGCAGAACTGGTTGTTAAGAGTGTGTGATGTGGGGGTTTGAGCGGGTGTTATTGTGTGTGTGTGTGTGTGTGTGTGGGTCACAGAGAATAAAAGAATATCAATGAGGAGGATGAGAGGCAACAGATGCTGAGAGAGACAGATCTTGATTTGATTTCGATTTTTCCTTTCGGATTTGGGATGAATGATGACATTTCATTTCCTTATTTGAACATAAACACAAGACAAACATGTTCTTACTGTATGTGTGTCTAACAACAGACGAATTTACCATGGTAACAAGCTCTCGAGTAAGAGAGTAGTCACTTTGTACTGAACAAAATTTTAATTTCACTAAACGAAGATCACAATAACTGTAGTAACCGCGGCAGTTACCATGGTAAAGGACAGATGCTACAGATATTCTGCGACGTTAATCTGACATATATTGTGAGAGTGAATCAGAGTCACAGTAAGAACATAATGACACGGCCATCAGATCCGTCCGTCTGTGGCTGTGAATGAGAGGGTTTGTGCCGCGAGCGCCGGGACTCGCGCAGGTCGTCTCTCCTCACAGGTGTAAACAATAATTTCTCATGACAGAGCCGAAAACATCAGACACATGCTGTCAGAGAGACAGAAGCGAGAGACAGACGGCTCCTGAGGGGAACGTGCTGCTCGACTGACTGTACGACAGCGCCACCTATCTGTGAGAGACGGCATCACACCTGCTCTGAGATCAGCCTATCCATTACTAAATCAAACCCATCAAAACAATGAACTATACATCCACTGTCTCACTTTTCATTAGTTTCATTTTCAATATTGTGTTCAAATAACAATATAAAATAGAATTTAAATTATAAATATATATTTAAATATATAGGTTTATATACTTGTCAAAGGTATTTCTTACTAACATTTATATAACAAATATATATATATATTATTATTATTATTTTTTTAAAATTATTATAATTTTATATTTATATATGTATGCGTATACTGCCAGATATATATATATATATATATATATTTCATTTAGGTATATATATATATATTGTGTACATAAATAAATAAAGGTCAAGTTAGTTATTGAAGAAAAACAATACAAAATGTTTAAATTAACAAAGAACAATATAAAAAAAGATTATAAATTATATAAAGTTAATATAAAATAAAAAAGAACATATAAATATATATAGGAATATATATAAGAATATATAAAATTAAAAGAAAAAACATTCACATATATATATTTTAAATTAAGAGATTTATAAACTTGCCAAACCCAACTTTTAGTTAGGATTAGTACTAATATATATATATATATTTCATTTAGACGCCCAACAGGTGACAGGTGAAGTGAGTTATTGGGGGAAAAACAATACAATTTGTTTACAATACATAAATGGACTGTGGTATATTATATATATATATATATATATATATATATATATATGTGTGTGTGTGTGTGTGTATATACACACACAAATTTAAGTTATATTTAATTCAATTATAAAACAAAAATTAATTTAAATATAAATTTAATGGGTTTATATACTTGCATTTGGTACTGCTACCTTCATATCTTTGTTCATCAAAGGTTTTGATGATTTAATAAAACAACTGTTAGAGACGCTGTCAAACTAGTCTTTGATCAGTCAAACCTCTGCTCATTCTGACGGTGCTTTTATGGCCAGAAACATTCGGCAGGACTGCCATGCTCACCGTTGGCCACGTTTAACCTTGAGAAGATGTATGGTGGCATGATCACTCAACGTTCAATCTCACAGAAAAATGGTGCAGCCGTTCTCCAAACAGTCGACTGTAATGTGAAAGCATTGGCCGTGTGCAGAGCTCAACATTAGATGGCGAATCAAACCGTAAGTGAGGCATCCATCTTGTTCCGTGAAATTGAAGTGGCTGCGTGTTCTCAAACGGCCTACGGTTGACTGTACGCACACGTGCTGATCTGAGATCATACGTCCTCATTCTGTTCCAGGCGATAATGTAAAGCAGACCGAAGACGCCGATTCCCGGGTCAGTGCTTAAATGCGCTTAAAGCTTAATGGACTCATGCACGACTGGTCAATTCAATTCCACAAAGAGGATGAAGAACAGGGTCGGGAATAGAGAACCATTCTTATTCGGAATCGCAATGGCGGAAATTATGTTTTAATTTTGACTGAGTAAGTACTTTCTGTATGCAACAACAAACATACAGAACGATAAATGTAGTTTGATTCAGTAACGATTCTTTGAGCTGGTTCTTTTTCATATGTTGTTCTTTTAACAAAAAGACTCATTTGTTTGGAAATCAGGGGACGGCTTTTATGATTTATGAGCAAAGAAATCTCATGCTCGATTCATTTATTGGAATTGAAAATGCAATTAATTAAAATGAATGAAAGAACACGAACGAATGAACACATTTATGTACTTGCCTATTTTACTCACTTGGTGCTTTTTTATTTATAAATGACTGTAAAACTTTCAAAAACACAGTCTTGAACTCTACAGCTATTAATGTAGCCTGATTTAAAAACAAATAAATCTCACACTCGGTTAGTTTAATGGAATCGCTCAAAATGAATCATGGATCAGACCCAAAGACTTGAATCGCTCAGTTTTTTTTCTTTTTTCGAATCAATCAGAGGTTCTGGATTCATTTAGTGATACTCATTTAGTCATTACTATACTGACACTACTAATAGTTACAACCAATTATTGGGTGATTTCTAAAAACTATTAGGAATTATTGATAGAATTAAAGAATTGTTAAATTCCTATCGACTGCCATCCCTACTGAGAAAGCCTGAGAGCATTCCCTCTTCCAGACTCTTTTAAAAAGTCTCTTCTAAGATGATATCTCTTACCCCATATTTCCGCTCATGAGCAGGAGGAGGTTATAGATGTGAGAGAAGACAAAGAGCGAGAGAATCGTGGTGAAAAACATGGTCATCCAAGAGCCGTGGTCCTCCCGAAACATCTTGAGACGCAGGAGACGACCTGAGACAAAAGAGAAGCTACAATTAACATTTTAAAGCAACATGAGTGATGCACATTTCCATGTACGTGAGCAGACATATAAACATATCGTACATGAAGTGTATGTGATGAAAGATGAGGACATTGTTAGATGTTTCTCATAAGCAGAATTCATCTTTATTTCAATTAACAAAATGTTTTAACCGTTTTAATTGTAGTTAATGATAACCTTGCAGCAGGCAGTTTCTGTTCATTACGGTATGACCTTCACTGATCCAGACACCATAATTAGCACCTGGAAAGCTCCATACAACTAATCATCTCTTCAACCTGTAATTTCTGCTGATTAAAACCGTCTGTCCCTACGTTGGGCGCCAAGTTCTGCCTACAGACCGAATAAACCCGCCACATGCACAGGGCTTCTGTACCTTCTTCATCAGCATCTGATTCTCAGAACCCGTGTTTTGGCTTCATGAAGAGGCCGAAATCATTACGTTCGAGCTATTCATGACCCGCGAGGAAATTTCCATTATTTTTTTTCACCTGAAGGATCAAATGACAGTACGGGACATCTTTCTTTGTCTCTGGCGCGCTCTCGTTCTCTTTCAAAGCGCGAGATTGATTCCGATGCCCGTGAATCCACTCTGAATGCTTAATCGCGCCCTTCAGTGTCTCCTCTGAACTGTCACGGAGGTGATTTCAGTCCTGTGAGTGCGGAGTAAGGGTTCCACGAGTGTCTGTTTAAAGTGATTAAAGAAGACTAAAGTTAAAGATGGTGTCAGTAACACTTACACGGACGGAGTCTGATCATTCCACACACGTAGAGCATTTAAACTACACTTAAGAGCTTCGTTTACTTAACCTACTGAGCTGCCTAGCTGACATTTACCCTCAAGTGAATGACTTAGAACACACTACATAGGCAGCAACTCAGTGTGTTGTACAAATAGTTCTCCTTATAGATAGATAGAAAAACAGATGGATGGATAGACAGACAATATAGATATACGATATACAAATGGAATGAAAAAGTTAGAGCAATAGAAAGACAGATAGAACAGAACGACAGATAGAATGGTACAACGACAGATAGAATGTTACAACGACAGATAGAATGTTACAACGACAGATAGAATGTTACAACGACAAATAGAATGTTACAACGACAGACAGAATGTTACAACGACAAATAGAATGTTACAACGACAGATAGAATGTTAGACCGACAGATAGAATGTTACAACGACAGACAGAATGTTACAACGACAGATAGAATGTTACAACGACAGATAGAATGTTAGACCGACAGATAGAATGTTACAATGACAAATAGAATGTTAGAACGAGTCACGACCGATAGAATGTTACAACGACAGACAGAATGTTACAACGACAGATAGAATGTTACAACGACAGACAGAATGTTACAACGACAGATAGAATGTTAGACCGACAGATAGAATGTTAGAACAACTGATAGAATGTTACAACGACAAATAGAATGTTAGAACGAGTCACGACCGATAGAATGTTACAACGACAGACAGAATGTTACAACGACAAATAGAATGTTAGAACGAGTCACGACCGATAGAATGTTAGAACGACAGATAGAATGGTAGAATGACAGATAGAATGTTACAATGACAGATAGAATGTTACAACGACAAATAGAATGTTACAACGACAGATAGAATGTTACAACGACAAATAGAATGTTACAACGACAGACAGAATGTTACAACGACAAATAGAATGTTACAACGACAGATAGAATGTTACAACGACAAATAGAATGTTACAACGACAGATAGAATGTTACAACGACAAATAGAATGTTACAACGACAGATAGAATGTTACAACGACAGATAGAATGTTACAACGACAAATAGAATGTTACAACGACAGATAGAATGTTACAACGACAGATAGAATGTTACAACGACAGATAGAATGTTAGACCGACAGATAGAATGTTACAACGACAAATAGAATGTTAGAACGAGTCACGACCGATAGAATGTTACAACGACAGACAGAATGTTACAACGACAGACAGAATGTTACAACGACAGACAGAATGTTACAACGACAGACAGAATGTTACAACGACAGATAGAATGTTAGAACAACTGATAGAATGTTACAACGACAAATAGAATGTTAGAACGAGTCACGACCGATAGAATGTTACAACGACAGATAGAATGGTAGAATGACAGATAGAATGTTAGAACGACAGAACTTTAGAACAATTGAACGAGTCACAACAGATAGAATGTAAGAATGACAGATGGAGCATTAGAACGACAGATAAAACGTTAGGGCAACAGATAGAACCTTATAAATCACACAAAAAAGAAGCCATTTTTGCAATAAATACAACATTTACAGTTGATTCTAATAAGGTTATCCATAAGCATGTTATGATGCAATACTCCAATAAGCATCAAAAAACATACAATATGTATTTGCAATTAATATTTTACTAAGCCATGATCTTAGATGGGTTTTTTTTTCACTGAGCTCAACTGACTCTGCTTTGTGAAAGCATTGCAATTTCAGTAAATTTCAATAAATGTGTTTTTGTTTTGAGCTGTGAAAGTTACAGTACATTTCATAATACAATGAACCAGATGAGATCAAAGAGATTTCGATTTCTCATGACAGCAGCCCTTAAACATTCATGACTCGCAATCTTCACATCTGTGTTCCCATCACACGAGCGCCTGTAACGTCTCACTCCGTCAGAAACGAAGCTTGTGCGACTGTTTTAGATGCTTCAATCATTCAGAGATCTGGGAAAGATTCAGTTCGTTCACAGTTATCAGGGAATCATCAAGAAAACTCTTCTCAAAGTGAATTATTTAGTTCGAAAAGCTTTCTTAAAGTTGCATCACGTCTCGGCCAGACAGAAAAATCTCATTTGGAGTCAGTTAAAAAAAAAAAAAAAAACATAGTTCTGTTAAATCAAAATATCCAAGTCTGAAGATCTCACACACACACACTCTCACACACCGAGCTTTAGCACTTCACAGTTTGTTTTTCCAGCAGCACCGTGTTTGTTTAGCAGCTGACGGTTAATTTTTCCCCGGAAACTGACTTTCTCCTGTCAGCGCTGTGGCAGCGAGCGATTCATCTCTCCATTAGATTCGCGCTCAGGGCCACAGAGCGACCCGACCACACCGGCCTGAATCAGCAGTAATATATTACACATATTGTGGCGATGAGATGAACCGTCCTGCTCATTAGACCTGAACATTTCCATCTGTCTCGCTAACACTGTCAAACTCACTTTAGCTAACAGCAGCTCCGAGAACAAGTCGCCGTAATCATTCCTTTAGCAGGTTCCTCTAATGACCAATGAGTGTTTCTTGACATGAATAATACCATAGTGAGACAGTCTTGGCATTTACATTCATACTATAAGTGTGAATTTTACCCATGACTTTGGTGTTGCTAGTGTCATTCAGGGTTGGGGAGTAACAAAATATATGTAACTTAGTTACGTATTTAAAATACAAAATTTGAGTAACTGTATTTCATTACAGTTACATTATAAATGGGTGGTAATCCAATTACAGTTACATCTGAAAAGTATTTTAGATTACTTTGAATTTTAATGTCATTTAAACATTACTGTAAACATCACTGGATGATCCACGACTGTTATCCTGTTTTCTGATAGTTGTTTGAGAGTCTCTTTTAATTGTAAAAAAGGTAATTGCGACTTTTTATTTCACAATTCGACTTTTTTTTTATCAGAATTATGAGATTTAAACTCATAATTGCAAGTTATAAAGTAAGAATTGCGTGATACAAAACTTGCAATACTGATTCTTTCTTGCAATTGTTAATTTATATCAACTTTGTTGCTTGCAATTCTGACTTTTCTCAATATCGCAAGTTTATAACTCATAATTCTGACTTTTCTAAATATTGTAAGTTTATATCTCATAATTCTGACTTTTCTCAATATTGCAAGTTTATATCTCATAATTCTGACTTTTCTAAATATTGTAAGTTTATATCTCATAATTCTGACTTTTCTCAATATTGCAAGTTTATAACTCATAATTCTGACTTTTCTAAATATTGTAAGTTTATATCTCATAATTCTGACTTTTCTCAATATTGCAAGTTTCTATCTCATAATTCTGACTTTTCTAAATATTGTAAGTTTATATCTCATAATTCTGACTTTTCTCAATATCGCAAGTTTATATCTCATAATTCTGACTTTTCTCAATATTGCGAGTTTATAACTCATAATTCTGACTTTTCTCAATATTGTAAGTTTATCTCTCATTATTCTGACTTCTCAATATTTGAATTTATATCTCATAATTCTGACTTTTCTCAATATTGCGAGTTTATATCTCATAATTCTGACTTTTCTCAATATCGCAAGTTTATATCTCATAATTCTGACTTTTCTAAATATTGTAAGTTTATATCTCATAATTCTGACTTTTCTCAATATCGCAAGTTTATATCTCATAATTCTGACTTTTCTCAATATTGCGAGTTTATATCTCATAATTCTGACTTTTCTCAATATCGCAAGTTTATATCTCATAATTCTGACTTTTCTCAATATTGCGAGTTTATATCTCATAATTCTGACTTTTCTCAATATTTTAAGTTTATATGTCATTATTCTGACTTCTCAATATTTGAGTTTATATCTCATAATTCTGACTTTTCTCAGTATCGCAAGTTTATATCTCAGAATTTAGACTTTATAACTCGCAATTGCAACTTTATATCGCGCAATTCTGAGAAAAAAGTCAGAAGTCAGAGGTAAAAACTCGCAACTATTTTGTGTTACATACTTATTAGTATCCTAAAGTATTTAGATTAAGTTACAAAACTTGAGTAATCTAACGAAATATGTTACAAATGACTTTTTAAAGCATGAATCTTGTAATCAGGAAGTAAACAGAGCGTTACTGACAGACTGGGAAGAGAGGAGCTGAACAATGCAGAATATGAGGAAAATAATCAACATTCAAGCAAAGTAGAGCCCAAAAACAACATCAAGACTTTGTAAAATGCTCTTTAAACTAAACACAGCTTGACATTCAAAATGCTTATATGTATGTCTCCAAATGGTACAGGGAAAATCTTCTTTTTTCACTGCACAGGCACAAACGCCGTTATCACAGTCGCATCAGCTGACATCGAGGAAATGAGATGGACTTGAGATTTCTCTGAAGATACGAGCTGCGACAGAGATGGCATACAGTCAGATACACGATTCAGCTTTATAGAGACGTTCAGCACAAGGCCTCACAAACGCTTCCATTTGCCACAAGACGTTCAACCTGAAATGACACAGTGATGTCTACATATTGGTGCCAATCAGAAACGCAGCGTGACGGGTCACATCGCGGACATTAACCGAGTTCAGACTGATTCTCCAACGTTTGCGTCGTGATCAACCTCCGAAACAACATATTAGAAATGCCGAACCCCCACGAGGATTCATCAGCATCAAACTCACACCTCATTTGGCCCACGTTCTCAACTCAACCCTCTGCTTAACCTCTTCAGCCCGTTAACTAACCGTCTGTCTCCATGGAAACCGTGACGATGAGTGATAAAACCGCTGTAAAGTGCTGACAAGATCTCTTAACCTGGGACAAACGGGCCGGATGATTAACGACGGCCTTCTTATTTTATTCCCCGACATAAGGAAAATGTGTCCTTTAGAGGAGCGTTTTATGATAATTATTTATGAGCTCATATTCTGAAGTGCTGTGTGTACTATGTAGTATGCATTGTTTTCTGTAGTGTATGGAGTGTAATGTACAACATGTAGTGTACAGCATACAGATTGCAAAATAGAATTGAATCTAGAATAGAATGAGTAGAATAGAATCTACTCATGAATTGTGAGTAGAACAATGTAGAGTGTGTAGTGCTCATTGTGTGTGTGATGTGCGCAGTCTTCAGTGTGCAGTGTTGCGTTGAATCAGGGGTGGGTTAATCGATTAATTCACAGGGATAAAATCGGGTCTATTTTCACAAAGTATGGAACATCCAGATGACATTTGCAAAAAGTGCAGTATGCAGTATTTGATCAGACTCACGCTCTGGGAGTCTATTGGAACCGCTTGTGGAAAAGTTATGAAATTTGGCACAGAAATAGAGGACAGTCTGAACTGTCAACATAGCAAATTTTGAGTCTCTAGCGCCACCAAGTGTCCAAATTTGCACTTTTATGTTAATAACTGTTGAACCGTAAGCGCTAGAGGTAACATTCTTTTTTTCTCCCCCTCATTCCTTGGCTCAATGCGATTCGATTGCATTCGATATCAATCAAAAATTGAACCAGACCATGCCGACAAAAAGTTATGGAATTTGTCAAAACGTTTTCGAAAAAAAAAAAAAAAAAAAATGCGAACATATTTTACGTAGCGCTTGCGAAAATAGACGTAAGGCTATATCTCCTCAACGCTCAACGCTTTATCGTATTCAGACCAAACTTGGTACATGTCATCACAAGCATGACCGGAGATAGCATGCTGCATTTTGGCGCGGTGCCACCTACTGGTCTGGAAATATGAAAAATGGATATTTTTGCTCATGACATCTAATAGCTGATAATTCTAATTATATATAATTTGCACAAAATTCCAATTATAAAAGTTAGAATCTCATTAGTTTCAGATTATCGAAGGATATCCAATTTTTCCATATCTGCCATTTTGAATTTTGTTGTAAAAAGCTGTATTTTATGAACGCATTAGCTTGTTACAAAACTCAGTATGTGTTTTCATCTTTTATATTTGCAATGCTTTGGCATATTGACACCAAACTTTGCATGTGTCATTGCCACCTCACTCTGACCACACAACATCAATTTGGTCACAGTGCCACCTATTGATCAAAAAAAGTGTTGCTAAATTCTTAGTCACTGTATTTGATTTTTCAGTCATTCTGCCTAAAATGATTTTAATATATGTCTTTAATTGCAATCAGTCTGATGCCTGTAGCCGTGCTGGCATGACTTCTCGTGCCTGTTTTGTGCTTGGTCCCTTAATTGCTGCTTGCAGCTATATATTTATTTATTTATTTTTTGGAAGAAAAATGCAGTGTTATGTTCACAATCAGCTTTAGGAGACAGTTTCTCTCACATGGCTAAAGCTGCTGGAATCAGAATTATGGGATTTATGAGATGAACGTCGTCACAATGTCAGAATTATTACAGTGAGAAACTGTGATTTTAAGCCCAGACTTTCAGTTGAGAAGAAAATCACGGTAAAAGTCAAACGGTGTAGAACGTAATTAAGTTCACATTTAGGTTGATAAAAAAACTTGACTGCTTTAGTTGTAGTTTTGATGTTAAGATTATGAAAAAGCCTGCATGTCATGTGACCAATACCAGAGAATCACGAACATGTGAATGCGTCATAAAATTACTGAAATGTTAACTTGAAAGTTCAAGTATTTGTCTAAGAGGTTTGGCGGACAAAAAGTTTGGGAATCCCTGTGCTAGCGCTAAAAACCATTTGATTCTCACTTGCATTGACTCATAAGCAGGACCTTCCCAGCAGCACTTGAGGTCTCATGTCCTGACAGACGTCTCCCTCTGGTGGAAACCGTCACACACTGCTGAGAAACAGCCTGTGATGTTACAAAACACACCAGAGTGATGCTAACGCTCAGAAAACACACATCCCCGGGGCTCCTCGGTTGAAATCGCAGTACAATCGGGTCCCCCGAAACCTCAACTTGCATAATAATTATGCACACACCGCATTGATTAAGAAAAACCAATCACAGTGACAGATCACAGAAAATGAAATGACACAAAAAAATGATCTTTTATCCTATATCTTTATACAAATATTGCATAGATGAAGTTCATAAACGTACTGGCTGATATTTCAAGGGCTCATATTAAATGTAAATCATATGCGAGGTTCAGTAGTGAAGTTCATTAATTTGGACGTGTTGAGCGAATTGCATTTTAATTTGAGTTTGGCAAATTGTAGACATGCCGACGCTGCAGTTTAAGAAGTTACTCTTTTTCAATGAGTGTTTTTATCCATCAACGTCACAGTTGGTGCAGAACACGATCAAACCATTAGTCCTGAAAAACAGCCATTTCTCTCGGATTACAGGGGTAAATAACGCATAAAGTTAAGATAATGATGTAACTAAAACTACTAAAAAGTGAAATAAAGCTGAAATAAAACTGAACACTTTTATGAAAAACTTAAATGAACAATAGAAACTTTGAAATAAATAAGCTGAAATCGCATAAAAAAAGAAAAACTGAAATAAAAATAAATTAAAAACAAACAGAAATACTAAAAAATAATAATAAAAATGACAAAAGCAAATAAAATTACTAAAATGAAAGGTTACTAAAAATAAAGAATAAACAGTAATAAATAATAAATAATTACTGAAAATAAAAGGTTAATTCAAAATATTGATAGATAGATAGATAGAAAGATAGATAGATAGATGGATAGATAGAAGGATAGACAGATGGATAGATAGAAGGATAGACAGATGGATAGATGGATGGATGGATGGAAGGATAGATAGATCGATAGATAGATAGAAGGATAGACAGATGGATAGACAATAGTCAGATAGATAGATAGATAGATAGATAGATAGATAGATAGATAGAAGGATAGATGGATAGACAATAGTCAGATAGATAGATAGATAGATAGATAGATAGATAGATAGATAGAAGGATAGACAGATAGATAGATAGATAGACAGATAGATAGATAGATAGATAGAAGGATAGACAGATGGATAGACAATAGTCAGATAGATAGATAGATAGATGGATAGATAGATAGATAGACAGATAGATGGATAGACAGACAGATAGATAGAAAATTTAAACATTAGATGAAAAACTTAAAAATGGAAATGAAAATTAGAAATGTTGCCTTGACATGTAACTGAAATAAAGTAAGTTGAAGTACTAAACTAAAACTGAAATAAATGCATAGAGATAAATTATATATATATATATCCCAAAGTCTGCAATCAAATGTCAGAGATCTCAATATGAACTCAATCATTTCTCCTCAAATGATCTGACCTTCACCAGATTCATTTTTCATGAGAGTGACTCTCATTCGAGTCTTTTTATCTCATGAAAATCGTTTTTGACTCTATAAGCTCAAACTTTTGCAGATAACACTGGCGTCCACAGTCGCGCAGACCGCAGGAAACCGCAGCGCTGCAGATCGAGTCCAGCTGCAGCCGATAATGACTGCGGCGCTTCCTCGTTTACAGCAGCAGATTAGCAGGTCAAAGGTGAACGCTTCGCGCTCCAGAAAACCAGATTTAAGGTTAAAGCACGCTCTTATAGGGCTCCGAGACCATCCGGATATAAATACGGCCGACACAAAGGCAGATCCGGCCGGTTGTGCAGTAATTTAGGGCTGGTGAAGATGATTCTTCGCATCTGTGCAACATTCATTATAGCGTGTGCTGAAAACAGTGTCAGGAGGGCCTCCGGGGGCCCGCGGCCCCGCTGGGCGAATCTAGGCTGCCTCAGTTCTGCTCTTAACTAACTACCTCCGCCGGGTCTCGGTAGAATCAAACCGGGACGAGACTCATTCATCACGGGCGATTTGTGCGCAGGTTCAGCGCTCCGGCGGCCGCACAAAACCCAGCTGGGTCTCCAGAGGCGGTTTCCACGGAAACGGCGGTCACATCAATTAATCAGGCCTGATGTGCGTTTCATTGTCTGCAGAGTCTCTCAGTGCAGTCTTTATTCACACCGTCGGACAAAAATTAACATTTGTTTAATGAAAGAGTCTCCAAGACTGCATTTATTTGATCAAAAATACTGAGATATTATTAAAATTCAAAACAGCTTATTATATAGTAAAGTGTAATTTATTCCTGTGATGTTCAGCATCATTACTCCAGTCGTCAGTGTCACATGATCCTTCAGAAATCATTCTGATTTGATGATTTGATGCTCAAGAAACATTTATGATTATTAGCAGTTAATATTTAAAAAAAAAAAAACTTTTATTCATCAAAGATGTATTAAACTGACCGAAAGTGACATTAAATACATTTATAATGTTACAAAAGATTTTATTTCAAATAAATACTGTTCTTTTGACCGTTCTATTCATCAAGGAATGCTGAGAAATTAAAAGTATGACAGTTTCCACAAAAATATGAACTGTTTTCATAATAATAATCATGAATGTTTCTTGAGTATCAAATCATCATATCAGAATGATTTCTGAAGGATCATGTGACGCTGAAGATGAAAATTCAGCTGTGATCACAGGAATAAATTACACTTTACAACATATTCACATAGAAAACAGCCATTTTAAATTGTAATAATATTTCACCGTGTTTTTGATCAAACAAACGCAGCAATGTTTTTTCAAACATTAAACAATCTTAATTATTCCAAACTTTTGATTGACAATCTATACTGTAAATTCCTCTAACACAAATCATGCCCCTGCTTCAAAAACAGAGGATATCCCTTTAAAGCGTCACTCGTGAAGCTGTGCGGCCGTTCGAGTTTCACATATTTGCTTTCCACCAGTGAAAACACTCGCCGACATCCGTAAAACGAAACACGAGTCAATCGATAGACTGGAATAAAACACACACCTCCAGATCATCAATGATGAATGAAGGACATTCGTATGAAGAGCTCGAGAGAGAGATTTTCCCCCCAAAAATGTGTTAATGCACCTGATTCACTCTCCGGAATGATCTTCTCTCTTCTGGTGTGAATGAACAGGAGCAGTTCATCAAACTACTGATTCAGCATTTCAAACAACAAATGTGTTTCTTTCTGAACAATAAATGACACTATTCAGACATTATAAGTGCAAGAACAAATACTTACGGGGAAGTACACTGATCTCAGAGCAGCAGATGTGTTCACTGACTCAATGCTGCCATCTACTGATGCCTACAAACACCATCAGCACACTTCTGCAATGAGAATCAGTCTGAGATTGCTAATATTAATTCGACATCTATAGATGACGTCTGAAGGCTCATGGAACAACATTTATCATGTACTGTCAACAAACATCAAGTTCATTCGATTCAGACGTGATAACATCGTTCCCTCCTGTTTTACTTCTGTGCTGTTAATTATTTTTTTCATCCACATCTGAATCTCCTTGATTTCAGCATAATTGCACGGCTGTTCTACACTGCTCTCATTAAATGTTTTGAGCTCATTTAATTTAATTTAACACACTTTGCCATGTTTAGTTCAACGAATTAAATCAAACCCAAAATCTGCACAGAAAATGCAACAAAAGTGTGTCGATCCATTTGGGCCCAATTGACCCTTCGCCGGGAGTTTGATTGACAGGCGATCTGACCAATCATAACCCCGAATCTGCCATTTTGTCCGTCAAAGCAGTCAGGGGAGTTAGTAGATTAACGTTGGTGAACTTGAACTTGAAAAATTGTGAATTCAAACATGACATTCACTCTGATATTAAGAAACACAAAATCATCAGTGCCGTTAGAAGCGGTCATGCATTCTTGCTGAATAAAAGTATTAATTTATTATTTTAAATCTTACTGACCCCAAAACTTTTGAACAGTGTATGTGGCTACACTAAATTTTTTTGAATAGAAAGATGATTTAATGCACTAATATGCCAAACACACAGTACAAATACATGCAGGTAAATATCGCTGTTTATCACTTAAACATTTCAATGCATGAAAAATGAGCCAATGCTTGCAAAGTAAACAAGGTCAATTTTGATTTCATATTGACTCAAAATGTAAGAAACTTCTCGAGGCCACAGACGGCTGTCGTTATCTAACATCTGGATGTTTATTATTAATGAGATTCATGCAGGCATGTTCAGATTGAAGATGAGATGCATCATTTATCACACAGGAGCTCTGAAAACACACAACACTCTCATACACACACACACACACACACACACACACACACACACACGAAGACTCTTACAAGCGTACAAACGCACGCACACTCTTACACACAGACACACACTCTTACACACAAACACACACACTCTTACACACATACGCACACACGCACTCTTACACCCTTACACACACGCCCACTCTTACACACACACACGTGCACATACGCACACACACACTCTTACACACAGACACACACTCTTACACACACACGCACTCTTACACCCTTACACACACGCCCACTCTTACACACACACACGTGCACACACACTCTTACACACACGCACTCTTACACCCATACACACACGCCCACTTTTACACACACACACACACGCACACACACTCACTCTTACACTCATACGCACACACGCACTCTTACACCCATACACACATGCCCACTCTTACACACACACACACACACGTGCACACACACTCTTACACTCATACGCACACACACACACTCTTACACCCTTACACACACACACTCTTACACCCATACACACACGTCCAGTCTTACACACACACACACACACACACGTGCACACACACTCTTACACTCATACACACACACGCACTCTTACACCCATACACACATGCCCACTCTTACACACACACACGTGCACACACACACACGTGCGCACACACACACACACACACGTGCACACACACACACACACGCGTGTACACACACAAGCACACACTCACACACACACACTCACTCTCTCTCGATCTCTCGCTCTCTCTCTCTCTCTCACACACTCTCATAATCTGATTCATCTGATAATCTGATGTCAGATTATAAATCACAATCCTGCTGTGATAGATTTCATGGCAGGATTCAGATGTGTTTCCTCCATCAACAACAGTCAGAGTGAGTGTGAAGGCCCGTTAACACCATGAACAATAACTATAAAAGTTCTGTTTATTATAAGCGCTGCAGTTTTGTCAACCGTCTCTTTAAATGCTCAAGATCTTTAAAGCAGGATGGATTCTGATTGGCTGTCAGTGTTTTTATCATTCATCAGCTGATTGTTCAGAAAGTGATTCCAAAGATATCGTTACAGTTGTGGACTTCACTATTGGCGAAGAATTAATAAACCTTTTGTCATTATAGTCAACAAATCAACAAATAAGAATGTACAGTTTTGTTCTTCAATCAGATCATAGCCTGTTTTGAGACAGATAATTTTACAAAATAAAATAAGTCATCTCAGTATGCAGAAAAAAAGGGAAGAATTTTATAAAAAACACCCAAGGCACACTTTTACCCCAATAATAAATAAATAAAAATATAATATATATATATATATAAATAATGGCAGGTTTAATTCAGAATAGCATAATACCATACTAAGAAAATTTGACTTCAGCACACAAAATCAAAAGAAATGAAATCACGGACATACCAAACAAGCGTCGATGAAACACAAACTTCCCGGCGATGAGGCCCGTGATGATGGCGAGGATCCACATCAGGACTTTGAGGACGTTCCAGGCTCCTCCGGGATATTTATTCACCACGAAGGAGAAGCAGTTTCCCACTACGATCATGTGCGCTTCCGTCTGGCTGTGCGACACCGGGTCCTCGGCGAACACCAGGAAGTTGAAGAAGGTGACCAGGTAGGCCACGACCAGACGGGACCACGGGTGCTGGAAATAATAGCGGAAGCGGGAGTTAATCTCCATGCGTCTGAGGACGCCCAGACATCGTCCACCTGAAACACACCAGACAGAGACATTTCAATCTAAAGGCCTTCGATTCATACTGTAAAGGGTAGTCGTGGCCTAGTGGTGAGGGAGTCGGGCTTGTAATCTGAAGGTTGCCGGTTCGATTCCCACGCCGGCAGGAATTGAAAGTGGGGATTGTGAATAAACATCACTCTCTCCACCTTCGATACCATGACTAAAGTGTCCTTGAGCAAGACACCTAACCCCTAATTGCTCCCCTTGTAAGTCGCTTTGGATAAAAGCGTCTGCTAAATGATGAAAATTGAAAATGAAAAATAATAGCGGAAGCGGGAGTTAATCTCCATGCGTCTGAGGACGCCCAGACATCGTCCACCTGAAACACACCAGACAGAGACATTTCAATCTAAAGGCCTTCGATTCATACTGTAAATCAGCAGAAAAACATCACTTACTCACCCTTCTTGTTCCAAACTCACAAGACTTTCTTTTGTGCCGTGAAACATTACAAGAGACGCTTTATGACATAATTATGGTGCTTTTTAGAGCTGTTTGCTTGTAAAGTAAAGAAGCATGAAGTAAAGAAGCGTGAACATTCAGAAAATCATCTCATTTTGTGTTCTACACAGGAAAGCAGACAGACAGACATTCACTCAGACAGACAAACAGACATTCAGACAGACAAACAGACAGACAAACATTCATTCAGTCAGACAAACATTCATTCAGTCAGTCAGACAAACATTCAGACAAATATTCAGACATTCAGACAAACAGACAGACAAACATTCAGACAGACAGACAAACAGACATTCAGACAGACAAACAAACATTCATTCAGATATACAGACATCCAGACAGACAAACATTCATCCAGACAGACAAACATTCAAACAGACAAACAAACAAACATACAGACAGACAGACAAACAGACAGACAAACATTCATTCATTCAGACAGACAGACATTTATTCAGACAGACATTCATTCATTCATTCAGACACAGACAGACAGACAGACATTCAGACAGACATTCATTCATTCATTCAGACACAGACAGACAGACAGACATTCAGACAGACAGACAGACAGACAGACAGACAGACAGATAAACATTCAGACAAACATTCATCCAGTCATTCATTCATTCAGACACAGACAGACAGACAAACATTCAGACAGACAAACAGACATTCATTCAGACAGACATTCAGTCAGTCAGACAAACATTCAGACAAATATTCAGACATTCAGACAAACAGACAGACAAATATTCAGACATTCAGACAAACAGACAGACAAACATTCAGACAGACAGACAAACAGACATTCAGACAGACAAACAAACATTCATTCAGATATCCAGACATCCAGACAGACAGACAGACATTCACTCAGACAGACAAACAGACATTCAGTCAGACAAACATTCATTCAGTCAGTCAGACAAACATTCAGACAAATATTCAGACATTCAGACAAACAGACAGACAAACATTCAGACAGACAGACAAACAGACATTCAGACAGACAAACAAACATTCATTCAGATATCCAGACATCCAGACAGACAGACAGACAGACAGACAAACAGACATTCATTCATTCAGACAGACATTCATTCAGACAGACAAACATTCATCCAGACATTTATTCAGACAGACATTCAGATAGACAGACAAACATTCATTCAGACAGACAAACAGACAGACTGTTGTAACGTTCACATCACTGGCTCAAAATATCTGGCACGAGCATGTGTGTGTTGATGCAAGAGTTCTGGAATAACCAGCTGCTCGGAAACCATGTGCTGCTGGACTCATTTAGCCTGTGTGTGTGTGTGTGTGTGTGTGTGTGTGTGTGTGTGTGTGTGTGTGTGAGTGCGACCAAATGTCCCCACATGCCACACACATATTAAAAACCAGAAATAACCTAAATAGTGTGGATGGTTTTGTAAAGACATTTAAATAAAAATACGATGTCTATATGAATTAAAAGATAAAATATATATGTTCAACAGCCAGATAATGTCTTAATTAAAAAAGTATAAATAGATAGATATTCTTTAAGAAAATAAAAAACACAGAATAACTCACGAGGAATAAATACAAACATATCTATCTATCTATCATATTTGTTTATGTATGGGTGTGCATTGGTTATGTTTACATTCATGGCTTCATGTGCAACACCGAAACTCTTCCCTTTAAAAAAAATCACGTCCAAACAATCGATCTCAGCAAATAAACGCATATGATATCACTGCATGACACACTGTAACGCACTGAATAAAGCAGTGAGCGCGTGTAAATGGGAGCAGCTTGATCAGCAGCACGTGCGTCGGGATCAAAGCGCAGATTCCAGCATGTTCCACGAGCGTCACACACAAACACAGATGAGAACACATGTAAAGAGTCTTACGCAGACAGTCGTGGGGAGACTCAGATTCAGAACCCATCGCCATATCAGCGTTTGCCTTCCGACATCAATGATGATGATGATGATGGTGATGATGATGCTCCGCGCGCCGCTCATTCAACGCGTCTGATTTCACGCGCCTCATTCAACGCGTCCGCGCGCCACATGCGATTACAGAAGAAACAAAACATCACAATCATCACAACATGGAGGGAGACAGACAGACCTCTCTCTCTCCCTCTCTCTTTCTCACTCCCCCCCTCTCTCTCTCTCTCTCTCTCTCTCTCTCTCATTTATTTATTTATTTAACAGCTGTATTTGTTATGTAAATCAATTTTTTTATTACAGTTGTTTCTTTTTATTTAATAATAATTTAATATATAACTAACATTGTTCTCAACAATATAATTTTCTCAATTAATATTTTACCGTGAATCTGTATCTGAATATAAGCGCTATATAAATAAATGTAAACATGCAATTGTCTTATTTTGAGTTTACAATGCAAAAAATCATTTGTTTTGGTGTAAATCTGTAAATCTTTGTAAAATGTATTACTATATAATAATATTTTTTTTCATCAGTAGAATTAATAATTGTGTCCAGACAGGACTATTACTTTATTGTAGTATTTTATTTATGTGCTTTTTTTTTAGTTTTTATGCTTTATTTAAATATATGTATACAAATGTTTAATAAAACTATATATATATATATATATATATTTTATAAAAATATATAATAATATATATAAAAATCCTTATTTTACGTATTTTTCTTAATACTTATATATACTTATATATATAAAGTATTAAGAAAAATACGTAAAATAATAAACGGAGGAAATCCAATAGGGTCCTCGCACTTGTGCTCGGGCCCTAATAAGGATTTTTATACCAGAAAAATTAAAGGGAAAATCATGTCCGCACATGCGCAGTGCGGAGGGAGGGTTGACGCGTCAGAGACACGGGACGTCACCGCTGCTCCGCTTCCTTCTTCCGGGATTGAGAGTCTCCAAACATCCTCCACCGAGAGAAATAATGTCTCATCAAACGGGTATTCAGGGTAAGAGCGAAATATTCTTATAAATTCATAAATCTGAATCTGAATGATGACGATGCGCGAGCGGCGATAGACTCGCTGAGCGCCGAGATTCACAGAAAAATCAATGAAAATGTGAATAAAGCGCATCTGTCAGCAGCGGTTTCACTCAGATCTCAGCTTCATGAAGAAAACCATCTTGATCATTAATTCATCATATCAGTGTTTAGAGAGTTGTGCTTCAGTGATCACGAGCGCGCGGGCAACGCCTTCAGCGCGCGCGCTCGCGCTGTAATTATTCACCTTCTGTAATAATATTATCATCATCATCATCATCACACTTACTGTGGAACCCGTTTCCATGTCAGGAAATAAAACATGCTTTTGTAAATCATAGTCATGACATAAAAGGTGGAATTATCACATAAAAAGTCATAATTATGACTTAAAAAGCTAGAATTATGTCGTACTAAGTCATTTATGAGATGAATAGCCGAAAGTCATATTTATTAAAAATCGATATTATGGCATGCTAATAACTAGGAGATGAAAGTCGCAATTATGACGTAGTTAGTCATATTTGGTAGATTAAAAGTCAAAATTATTGCATAAAAAGTCAAAATTATGACGAAGAGTTGGAATTATGTCATACTAAGTCATATTTATGAGATTAATAGTCGAAATTGTGACAAATAATTAATGAGAAAAGTTGAAATGATGACAAAGTAAGTCATATTTATGAGATGAAAACTCGAAATTATGACAAAAATCAATGTGAAAAGTCAAAAGAGGTGGAATTATGTCATACTAAGTCATATTTATGAGATGAAATGTTGAAATTATGCCATACTAATTACTAGGAGATGAAAGTCACAATTATGACATAAAAAGTAATAATTATGACAAAAAGTCAAAATTATGACATAGTAAGTCATATTTATAAGATTAAAAGTCTAAATTATGACATAAACAGACAGAATTATTACAAGTCGGTTATGAGATTAAGTCAAAATTATAACAAAGTCAATTATGAGATACAAAATGTATGGCATAAAAGTCATAATAAAAAGCTGAAATTATGACAAAGTAAGTCATATTTATGAGATGAAATGTTGAAATTATGCCATACTAATTACTAGGAGATGAAAGTCGCAATTATGACATAAAAAGTAATAATTATGACAAAAAGTCAAAATAATGACATAGTAAGTCATATTTATAAGATTAAAAGTCTAAATTATTACAAGTCAGTTATGAGATTAAGTCAAAATTATGACAAAAAGTCAATTATGAGATACAAAGTCTAAATTATGGTGTAAAAAGCTGAAATTATGACATGCTAAGTCAATATTTATCGGAATTTTGGAAATCATTGCATACTAAATGATAATTATGATATGATATAAAAAATAATCTATAATGTATTTTTATAATTGTTGTTATATATACAGTTTATATGTAATAATGGCCAGTCACGTCATCTGAAAACAAACACGTTCCTTTAGATATTAATATAAATTTGAACCAAAGTCATATTAACTAATAAAGTCATATTTCTGCCTAATAAAGTGGTTCAGTTTGAATCACACTGTTTTCATGCAACATTTTCCTGTATTTCAAACTCATATTAATGATCATCTTCTGTGTCCGTCCTCTCGTCCTGCAGCGGCCGACGAGGTGAAGGACGTTTTCGGCAGCGCCAGGAACGGACAGTTCAGACTCCTGAAGATCGTGATTGAAAATGGTATCTGATAATCATAAACGAGAGTTGTGACTGAAACGTAACACAGAGACAGAAGTCAGCTGATTGATGTGGATGTGGTTTCAGAGGAGCTGGTTTTAGGCCTCACCAAAGCTGCGGCTGGCGGCTGGGAGGAAGACTATGACAGCCTTCTACTTCCTGTGCTGGATAAAGAGCTGCCCTGCTACATCCTGTTCCGCCTCGACTCCACCAACAGTCTGGGACACGAGTGGATCTTCATCGCCTGGTCACCTGACCACTCGCCCGTAAGAGATCATGAAGCGTGAGGTTGTTGATGCTTTATTTCAGTGTTTGCTTCTGTAAAGGTTCTCCTGTGATCTTCAGGCAGGTCAGTCATGACTGAACATTCTTGCACACATTCTCAAACGTGTTCAGACACGACGGAGACGTGTGTGTCGAGCTGATAAACACTGATCTGGAACCTGCTTCACTTATTTACGTGATGTGCTCCAGTTCTAATGGAAACTGATCTGAAACCAGATGCTGAAACACACTTCTGCTACTTTTTTATATTTAATTTATTAATGATTATTATCATTAATTATTTGAATTCATTATTTGAATTCTTATAAATATTAAATGGTTATAATTATATTATTAAGATTAATTAATATAAAATATTAATTATAAAATAAGTGATAAATAATTAATAACTAAATGATTTATTTAATTATTTATTATTATTATTATTATTAATAACAATTATTAAATAATCTACAGTCATTTAGTTAATTATTTATTTATAATATAATTTTTATTTTACATTTAATGATAAAATATGCTATTATAAATTTTATTAATATTTATAGTTGTATTATCATGGATTTTTATTATTAATGATAATCTTAAAATAATATTATTCATTTAAAAAATAAATTTAGTTATTTATTAGTGTTTGTTATTTATTTATCAGTTATTTAATAATTATTATTTTATATTTGTTAATTATAAACATATTATAATAAATATTTATATTTATAAGAATCTGAAATAATAATAATATAATAATATAATTCATTATAAATATTAATGTTATTATTAATGATTATTTTATATTTATTAATCAGAAATGATATTTTAAATTCAATAAAATTCATATCTATCAATATAATTATTACATATTATTCTCAATTATAAATATCCATTTAGTACATTTATACTGAATATTATTTTCTATTTTATATTAATAATAATTACAAAATAATATTATTCATTTTAGATATTAATTTTGTTATTAATTATTTATTT
This sequence comes from Zacco platypus, assembly GCA_038088235.1. NCBI lineage: Eukaryota > Metazoa > Chordata > Actinopteri > Cypriniformes > Xenocyprididae > Zacco > Zacco platypus. The sequence goes on from CM076063.1 coordinate 3,821,715, forward strand.
ATCAGTTATTTAATTGTTGTTATTAGTATTATTATGAAATATTGTATTGTTGACCACAGTGAGATCTGAGCCCACTCTTTTTCACAGATTTCAGTCTCCAGACGGCAGTGTTTCGGCTCTGATCACAGCGAGTGTGTTTGTGCTTGAGTTGGTTTTCGTTTTAAACTCTCATCACAGCATCACTTTCTCTAACAGGTGCGGCACAAAATGCTGTACGCCGCCACCAGAGCCACGCTGAAGAAGGAGTTCGGCCTCGGACACATCAAAGATGAGATGTTCGGCACCGTAAAGGTTTGTGAAATGAAGCAATTGAGATATACACTGCTGCTCAAAAATCTGGGGTATTGATGTTTTTGTAAGTCTCTCTTATTCACCAAGACTGCATTTATTTGATCAAAAATACAGTAAAAATTCTGAAATAATATTTCAATTTAAATCATCTGTTTTCTATGTGAATATATAGGAAAGTGTAATTTATTCCTGTGATTTTCAGCATCATTACTCCAGTCGTCAGTGTCACATGATCCTTCAGAAATCATTCTGATGTGATGATTTGATGCTCATGAAACATTGATGATTGTTATCAATGTTGAAAACATGATATATTTTAGAACAAGTAAATTATTTTTGAACTGTAATGTAGATCAGTCTCATGATGAACACGATGCTTGAGTTGGTGACGTAACATTTGAAGAATATCATCTGCCTGTGTCACGTGTGTTTGTGTGGCAGGATGATGTTTCTCTCAGCGGATATAAGAAACACGTCATGGCTCAGTCTGCCCCTCTGCCTCTGACCGCAGCCGAGGAGGAGCTACGACAGATTAAACTCAGTGAGGTACACACTCACTCACTCACACTCACTCACTCACACACACACACACACACACACACACACACATCGTTCTCGGCCCAGAATTCTCATCATGGTTGGCTGACCGTTGCATTTGTTAATATTCGTTAATGAATGGTGAACTGACATCAACATTTTTTTCTGCTATTTTTGAGCCAGAACTAAAAATAAAGTTGATTTAATCAAATTTATTTAATAATCAACACTCAAATGAATAAATTGACACATAAAGCCAACTTTTTAATGATATAATTATGCTTCTATTCTAATTAAATGCTGGCTGTGATAAAAATGACAGATTTACTCAAACATACATTAAATAATGAAGACAGGTTATGTAAAAATAATGCATATGTAATATAGGGAATATAATTTCTCTTTTTGCTCGTAGTTATTGAAATAACTATGGTATTTTGGTGAAAACCATGGTAAATATTTGTTAAAATGTTGTCCTGTTTTGTTTTAAGTGAGTGACTCTTGTTTTTACTCATGATAATAGAGTTGGTCATGTGATTCTGAATCATCAGTCCCAAACTCACAACCATATAAGGACATGTAGTGAAACTGGCCCGCCCCGTTCCAAAAACCAGCCAATCAGAGCAGAATACAGTGCAGAGAGGAAGAAGAGGTTTCATTTTCCTTAAAAAGCTCATGTGTTGGTTTAAAATAAAAGCTGGCAGCGCTGAATAAACAAACGACCACATCGTCTGCAGTGGTACCTCGGAAATATACACTATTAAAAATTAAATTAGGAACACAAATAGTATATTTTTATAATTTTATTTACTGATTTATTATTTCTAATTCTAAAGAAATGGCATCAACATGCTTAATTTATATAATTTACAGCAGAGTTCAAAAAAGAGGATGCTTGAAAATAAATCAGTGACGTGAATCAAATGAACCTGATCGTCCTGCATGAACTGATCAAATGTATTGAATGCAAGTCAAGTCGCTTTGGAAAAATGCATCAATGTGAATAAATATTATTAATCAGTCGCTGTGTGTGTGTGTGTGTGTGTGTGTGTGTGTGTGTGTGTGGGTATTCCCTACGTTATGGGGACCAAATGTCCCCACAGGTATAGTGATACTAGTAAATTTTGATCTTTTGGGGACATTTTTTCGGTCCCCATGAGGAAACAAGCTTATAAATCATACAGAATTATCTTTTTTGAAAATCTAAAATAGCAGAACATTTAGGTTTGGGGGAGGGGTAGTGTAGGGGGGCAGAATGTATAGTTTGTACAGTATAAAAACCATTACGCCTATGGAATGTCCCAATAAAACATGAAAACACAACGTGTGTGTGTGTGTGGGTATTCCCTACATTATGGGGACCAAATGTCCCCACAGGTATAGTAATACTAGTAAATTTTGATCTTGTGGGGACATTTTTTCGGTCCCCATGAGGAAACAAGCTTATAAATCATACAGAATTATCTTTTTTGAAAATCTAAAATAGCAGAACATTTTCTGTGATGGGTAGGTTTAGGGGTAGAGGTAGTGTAGGGGGACAGAATGTACAGTTTGTACAGTATAAAAACCATTACGCCTATGGAATGTCCCCATAAAACATGAAAACACAACGTGTGTGTGTGTGTGTGTGTGTATTCCCTACATTATGAGGACCAAATGTCCCCACAGGTATAGTAATACTAGTAAATTGTGATCTTGTGGGGACGTTTTTTTGGTCCCCATGAGGAAACAAGCGTATAAATCATACAGAATTATCTTTTTTGAAAATCTAAAATAGCAGAACATTTTCTGGGATGGGTAGGTTTAGGGGTAGGGGTAGTGTAGGGGGGCAGAATGTACAGTTTGTACAGTATAAAAACCATTACGCCTATGGAATGTCCCCATAAAACATGAAAACACAATGTGTGTGTGTGTGTGAGTATTCCCTACATTATGAGGACCAAATGTCCCCACAGGTATAGTAATACTAGTAAATTGTGATCTTGTGGGGACGTTTTTTTGGTCCCCATGAGGAAACAACTGTACAGTTTGTACAGTATAAAAACCATTACGCCTATGGAATGTCCCCATAAAACATGAAAACACAACATGTGTGTGTGTTTGTGTACAGGTCCAGACTGATATTCACGTGAACACTACTAAGCAGACTCTTCAGGGAGTGGCGTTCCCTCTGGACGGAGAGGCCGTAACGGCGTTACAGCAGTTCAAGGACAAAAAAGTCAACTATGTTCAGCTGGTGAGAGACGCACACGTTCATTCATACGGCAGTAAAGAGAGAGTTTTTGTGCTTGATATCATCATTTTATCTCCAAAGATCATCAATTTTGAGAAGGAGTTGATCGTGTTGTCGAACACGGACGCTACGGAGGTGAAAGATTTACCCAAGAGGATCCCCAAAGACGCGGCGCGGTATCACTTCTTCCGCTTCAAACACTCGCACGAGGGCGACTACCTGGAGTCTGCAGGTACTTTCACTCGCGCTTCATCGTCGCTTGAGTGTGAAATGGGAAGATTTCCTGCTTATTAAGGCCCGCTCACACCACGGATAACTTGTTCTAAATATAAACGAATAGCAAAGTTGGAATCGTCTCAGAAAGATGAATGATAAAAACATCGACAGCCAATCAGAATCCTTCCTGCTTTAACGAGCAGCGCTTATAATAGACAGAACAATATTGTACGTTGGTGTAGACGAAAATAGTTATTGTTATTATATGCCATTGTACTTATAGTTATCTTTATATTTTTAATTATTGTTAGTTCTCTTTATATCTTTATAGTATATAGTTATAATTATATAGTAATCATTTTAGTTATAATTTTAGTGACCATTATAGTGATCATTATAGTTAACTTTATGGTTATCATTATTATCGTTAGTTATCAGTTTAGTTATAGTTAACTTTATAGTTATTATTGTTATTGATATAGTTATCATAGTTATAATTGTAGTTATTGTTATAGTTATCTTAATAGTTGTTATAGTGATTATTATAGTTATGTTTATTGTTCATAATGTAATCAGCATGTGGTCTGGTTTGTTTGTTGGAGTCGTTTCAGAGCCGCTTTCTGCTGTTTTTGAGCCGATACCGAAAAAAAAGTTTATTTATTAATGACATTTATTGAATGAACACTCAAATAAAAAATATACAAAGCAGTTTTACATCAAATTCTTTGTTGAAAAATAAACATTTAAACAGTGGCTGTACTGTAAACTTGTTTTACTCAAACATACATTACATAACGAAGACAGGTGAAGTAAAAATATAATGAACATGTGATACAGAGAATATATTTTGCACGATATTCCCACACAACAGTGATGTTCAGAGGGGAGATCTGCGTTTAATGCGAAAATATTTCATATTTTAAACATGAAGCAAAAACAAAACACTAAATTTGATTAAGGTATTTATCCGATAAAATTATTTGCCAAAAAATATTTTAATATGCAAAAAAAAAAGAAAAACAGAAAGCTGACAGGAAAAAGCACACATAATCAGTTATTAATATTTAATTGATCATGTTTTATTGCGTTACTATCACAAATAAAGCATTCGACTCCGAGCACATCTATGTAATGTGATTACAACATCTTTAACGCATTTTTAATCTTATTTCCGAGGCCGGACGTCTCTTCTGGCCACTGCTGTAGACTCATCTGTGACATAATTTCCTTCTTCTGCTCCGTTTGTGTCAGTGTTCATTTACTCCATGCCGGGATACAGCTGTGGGATCCGTGAGCGGATGCTTTACTCCAGCTGTAAGAATCCACTGCTGGAGATGGTGGAGAACAAACTTCAGATGGAGGTGGTGAAGAAGGTCAGTTTGGATTCGCTCTTTCCGTTCGGGATGTGAGTAGAGGAATAGACGGTTCGACACGTTCAGCTCTGCATACAGTAGATCATTTCCGTTTGTCTGCAGCGTGTAAAAACAAGAGCAAAGTTTACAGCCGTTCTGTATTTCCTTGGAAATATACACTATAAAAATTAAATTAGGAATAAATATCTAATTTAACTTTTTTTATTTATTTATTTCTAATTCTAAACAAACTCCAAAATGTTTCATTGAAAAACAAAAGGAAATATGACAGCAGTTCTGTGGTACACTATAGTAATACACATTATAAAAAGTACATAATATAAAAAGTATTTGTATTTATTTATTATTTATCATTTGAAAAATTCCATCTAAATGTTTAATTTATTTATTTTGGCTTATATAGTTTATTTCTGGTAGTTTTGGTTTGACTCGTTCTGTTCAGGACGTAAATATTCCGTGTTAAAATACAATAAAAACAAAACTGTTCATTTTTAGTTGATGTTAGCTCGTGTTCAATAAATCATATTAACAGACACATCTTTTGATTTTTATGTTATTTTTTTATTCTAAAATTATCCTAAATTCATTTTAATCTGAATTAAATAAGGAATAAACATTTATATATTTTAAATAATATTTGAAATAAAATTATAACAATTATTTTACTTTTTATTTATAATATTTAAAAATTGCATTTAAATTCTCATTATATTTATTAGGAATAAAAAGTTTATTTTTTATTATTTTAAATTATTTTTAGAATTTCATTCGATTTTACTTCTTATTTCTTTTGACATTTTAATTTGTATTATATTTATTAGGAATAAAACGTTTGTTTTTTATTTTAGATTTTTTTTTTATTATCTTAAAATACTTTTAACATTTTTTAAATGATCCTAATTAAATTTGGAATAAAAATAGCATATTTTTGGTAATTAAAATTATTTTTATTAATTTATTTCTAATTTTATTTGATTTTACTTCTTATTTATTTTGACATTTTAATTTGTATTATATTTATTAGGAATAAAACGTTTTTTTTTATTATCTTAAATTACTTTTAACATTTTTTAAATGATCCTAATTAAATTTGGAATAAAAATAGCATATTTTTGGTAATTAAAATTATTTTTATTCATTTATTTCTAATTTTATTTATTTATTATTATTTATTATTTATTTTTACATTTTAATTTTTATTATATTTATTAGAAATAAACAGTTTATTTTTATTATTGTAAATGATAATTTCTCTATTTTTATTTCTTATTTCATATTTTATTTTACATCCGTTTTATTTTAATTCCAATTTAATTTTTTTTTTATTATTATTTCTAACTCAAACCAACTCCATCTAAATGTTTAACGCATTTCCGGACCCAAACTCAGCGTGTTTTTCCCCGCAGCTGGAGATCGATAACGGCGACGAGCTGACGGCTGATTTCCTGTACGACGAGGTTCATCCCAAGCAGCACGCGCACAAGCAGGCCTTCGCCAAACCGCGCGGGCCGCCCGGCCGGAGAGGCGAGCGCAGGATCACGCGAGGACGCGGAGACGGCGAGGAGGCCGACGATTAACAACATCAGCAGAAACCCAAGAGGCCACGTCTGTAGGACACAAAGCTGTCGAGCGTTTACTTTCCTGCAGAAAGCGATGCGGTGAACTATGCACGATAACACAAACGCCTCTGTGGGCCGTTCATGAGGTGCGCTTCGATTTAAGAGCGAGTTTCATACTAAAACGAACAAACAGAATTATTTTAACATGATAAATGAAATACAGAAAGGCTTTTGTGATTTTAAACTGTGCCAAACTCACAACTGCTGAAGCACGAAACCAACTGAACGTTCCTGAACATTCGCCATTCCTTTTACTGAGTCTGATTTTGTTACATTGTTTTATTTTTCTATTTTTTATTTTTCACATGTTAATCACAGTTCACATCCGATGGATCGAACACTGGTTCGCACGTGTCTTTTTTTACGCCATTTTTTGATATGATTGTGTTTTTGGATGCTCATTTTTCTATGCAAATGCTGTTTAGTTTGAACATGTTTTTGTATTTTGTATTTCCCAATCGTCTCCATTCCATGAAGCCACACCGGGACACACGGCGAATTGTTACGTTCACAGTATCTAAAAAGGGAAGGCGGGAATGCATTCACTGCTGGGTCATTGGGTCAAAACTAACGCAGGTCATGTTGAGTATCTACTGTCATTTGGCAAACCACTGTTTAACGTCCGTACTGTGACGCAAACGCTCTCACGTTTCACATGTAGCCTGTCTGTGTTCAGACGCCTGAAATACTTGTTTTATAGAGAAAAAATAAAGTATTTAAATCATTGAATGGACTGTCCTTTATTATCAGATTCACACGGACACTCGGGACACATGTCAAATGACTCAATTTCAATACGAGACTGAACTATAAATATTGATTTTACCCCGAGCGGCTCATCCGGAGCTCTGGGAATGTTTGTGATGAAGATCTTCCAGCTTAGAGAGAACCTGACAGTGAAAAAATAATAACAACACTAAATTATACATATATGTGTATTTAAACATAATATACATTTACATAAGCATTCAAATTTAACAGCTTTAAATGTCAAAATTTGCATACACTTATGGTTTGATAAATATTTTTAAAAACGGTAGCGCTTTACAATAAGGTCTCATTTGTTAACGTTAGTAAATATACATTTAAAGCCAATCATTCAGAATAAAAACATATAAATACACATTTTAATCACGAATTCTCTAATTAAACTGATGCAAATGTCCGGGAAGTGATTGAATTGAGTCCATGAAAACATATTAACACACACACACACACACACACATGTTGTGTTTATGTGTTTTGTGGGGACTTTCCATAGGCGTAATGGTTTTTATACTGTATAAACTGTACATTCTGTCCCCCTACACCCCCCCCCATTTGGTCCCCACAATGTAAGGAAAACAAGTACACACTCTCTCTCTCTCTCTGTCACACACACACACACACACACACACTCTCTCTCTGTCACACACACACACACCTGTGTGATTAGCAGCCTTTTGTTCTTCTTCTCACAGAGACACCGAGACGCCACGTCATACATCCTCTCCACCTCCTCCATCTCCCATCCCTCCATCTTACTATCGATGAACTCCTCCAGAGAGACCTCGTCATCATCGATCTCATCCTTCATCTCCATCTGAAACACACACACACACGAGACTGAGACGGACACACAGACGTGGAGAGTTTGAGAAGCTCTGACTGAACGTTCACACACCAGTAGTTTGGGATCACGGCTTTCATCGACCGGAGGAAGACCAGACAAGATCTCCAGCAACACCTGCACAATAAACACAAAAAATCACTTCTGTTCTTCCAAATTACGGAGTTTTTTTGTATCAGTGCACATCATTATTGATTCAATAATCTTGAATCAGAATATCTTCCTCTCACAGCATCTCTTCTCTGATGACGAGGGCGGGGCAACCTGTCACTCACGTGAGATCCACCAATAGCAAACCACAACCATCCAATCAATTCCCCACAGACACAATCAAGCCCCGCCTACATTTGTTCCTCGTCTGATACACGACACTATAGAGAAGAAAAGAGGACTGTAATGATGAACGCACCACACCGAAGCTGAAGATGTCTGATTTAGGAGTGATCTCTCCTCTCAGGGCCTCCTGCGCCATGTATGCCGTAGTTCCCACAATCCTCCCCGTCATGACTGTCGAGCACGACTGTCTGGATGAAGCTCGCGTCAAACCGAAGTCGGAGATCTTCGCAACCAAGCCTTCATCCAACAAGATGTTCCCGCTGTCGAACGTTTATAAGTTTGTGAACTCCACGAACATTATTGAATATGATGATGTTAAAAACACTGACACCATAATCAACATTTTATTTACATTTTAAAACCATCTGTTGAAATGTTTTTAACAACTTATAAAGATACTTTTGTTTATGGAACATGTTTGTGTCTAAAACAGAAACCAGGTCACATCAGAGCGTTTCCGGAGCAGTTGGTTGAACGTTTGGTTAGTTACAACCCTTACAAAAAAGAACTGCAGTATATTGAAGTAAAACTGCAGTACCAAGTAGTTTAACTGCAGTTTAATGAAGCACAACCATAGATTTGCAGTATAATGAAGTATAGTCACAGTACAACTGCAGTAAAACTGTAGTATAAGTACAGCTGCAGTAAAATGAAGTACAACTAAAAGTTGCATGAAGTATAAAAACAGTATAACTGCAGTTGTATTGCAGTTTTATTTTACTAGTACTTTAGATGTATTGCAGTATAGTTGTACTCCATTTTAGGTTATACTGCAATACTGCAGTTTTTTCGTGTCCAAAAAACTGCATTTTTCTATATGTAACAAAAACTGTAGTATTACTTCTAAAAAACTGCAGTAATCTTTTGTAAGGGAAACAAACCAGACTTGTAAAATGCTGTGACACTCGCCTCTTGACATCTCGATGGATGTGGTTGTTGTGGTGCAGGTACTGCAGACCTCGAGCGGTTCCTGCGCTGATCGAACATCTGCTCTGCCACGAGAGAGGAGAAGTGCCATCCAAACACGCCAGCCGGTCCAGCAGCGATCCGTTGGGCATGAACGCGTACACCAAACACAGATGCTGCCCGTCGCTGGAAAAACCCACCATCCTCACCAGATTCTCATGTTTCAGACTGTGTGAAGAGAGAGACGCTCACATCAACCCACTGCCACAGCAGATCATATGAAGAAGAATGCTTCCAACACAATCTTCTGTGGAGTTTGGCATTCTGGGATTCATGCATTTATTCCTTTATCTGATGCTTTTGTACAAAGAACTTTGTCTAAATTCAATCAAAAAACTGCTAAATAAAAGATCAACTGGCAGAACAACTGAATATATATATTTATCAAAAATAATGAAGGATAAATTTACAGTGGAAAAAATATTAATGTGAATTTTGATACATCAACAATAATGTATAAATGTGGAAATATATATATATATTTCTTTTTACATTTATACATTACTGTTGTTGTATCAAATTCATATATTCATATATATTTTTTTTAATTTATCCTTCATTATTTTTCATAAATGAAATTATATATATATATACAGCTCTGGAAAAAATTAAGAGACCACTGCATATTTTTTGTTATTTTGACCAGTTGTTGCTTTTGGCAAATAAATGCTCTAAATTACAATATTTTTATTTGGAATTTGGGAAAAATGTCAGTAGTTTATAGAATAAAACAAAAATGTTAATTTTACCCAAACACATACCTATAAATAGTAAACCCAGAGAAACTGATAATTTTGCAGTGGTCTCTTAATTTTTTCCAGAGCTGTATATATATATATATATATATATATGTTAAAATATATTTGTACCTCCTGAGAGTTTGGATCTCTTGGTTAAACTGAGTCTTGAGGTCTTCAGGTGAGCCGTCGTCCATCTACAACAAAACAAATAAGTTTGTTTAGATCATATTTACTGTCTACTTTCATTCAAACGCAGAAGTAAAATGGTCTGCAGACATGTTGATTTTATAGTTTTGTAATATTTCACTTCTGAGCTCAAACTCACAGGATTGAGCTTTTTCACAGCTACATAAGTGTCGCCCATCCGGCCTCTGAACACGACGCCGAACCCGCCGGCGCCCAGACGACAGCCTCCGTCCGACACGGGCCGATCGTCCCAGTCCCCCGTGATGGCCGTCAGCTCGCGGTGAGAGAACGTGTGGAAACCTGGGTGAGAGAGGTTTTAGGGGCTGATGGGTAACGGATGACTAAATTGATGAAGTGTCTGGTTATATAAAGACCTTCAGAGCTGCTCCACGTATTTTCCTCCGGTCCGGTGCTGCTGTCCGGCTCCATCACACGCGTCTCCTGCTGAACGGGTTTAGTGACCTCGGGACGGACGAATCCCTGCATGCAGACCGCAGATGGACGAAGCACTTCTTCATGCCGCGGTGCGCAGACGGACACCCCAGATGAGCCTGATTTCAAGAATTATGATTATAAATGATTTATTGCTGCACATCATTATTGTTTGAATCAAAATATCTTCCTCTCACAGCATCTCTTCGCTGATGATGAGGGCGGGGCAACCTGTCACTCACATGAGATCCACCAATAGCAAACCACAACCATCCAATCAATTCCACACAGACAAAATCAAGCCCCGCCTACATTTGTTCTTGTTTGAGAAACGATTCACTCTCGTTCAGTTTCATGCTGACTTTAATACATCTACAGATACATTTTAAAAAGCATCTTTTTCTGTTTCAGTGTTGGCAAGAAACTTTTAGAGAACGCTAGTGTTTTGAAACACAGTTTTCAAATGCATCTGGATCAATGTAGACCTCCAGAGATTCTCAGAAAAGGTCACGGCCGGCGAGAATACCTGCTTTAGTGTGGCAGATCTCGTCGTCTGGCAGCAGGACGCTGACGGCGGCGAACAGCCGGTGTCGGATCAGAATCTCCACCAGATCTCCAACGCTGCAGTTTGTGGTTCCCCAGTCGGACAGCATCTCCATCGTGGGACTCTTTCCCTGGAGAACTGCTGCTTCAAACCTCCTGAAATGAGACCCATAGCAACCATACTGAACACCTTAGCAACCGTCCCAAAAACACCCCAGTGCTGTAGTGGTGAGCACCACCAGTGCTGAAAATGTTAACTAAAACTATAAAAAAAATTGTTTTCAGCAAAATTAAATATTATGGCCTGGTTTCACAGACAGAGTTTAGATTAATCCAGGATTAGACCTTAGTTCAATTAGGATATTTAAGTAACTTTTATAAACGTGTCTAAGAAAAAAACATTACTGGTGTGAATCTTGAGACAAAACAATGATACTGACATTTTATTATTTTACATGTTTTATTTCAGTGAAAACAGCTCAAACATGCATTTAATCTGGGATTACCTTAAACCTTGTCTGTAAAGTCAGGGATATAAAATATAAACAGAGTTGGGCAAGTTACTTCCAAAATGTAATACATTAATTATTACTAGTTACTTTCATTTGAAAGTACTTAGTTACATTACAATATTACTCTCTCTCTTAATTGTAATGTGTTACACTACTTTTGCGTTACTTTTGAGTTACTTTCACCAAAATAAACACCGAAGAATAATGGCATAAAATGCTAAAATGTAATTTATTGCTATTCATTATACATCCAGTGGAGGGCGATGTGGGATAGTTGGTAAAAAATAAAACTAACATCGTTTAATTTCGGGTTAAAATGCGTTGTTGTAACGTGCGTTACTGAGATTGTAACGCGTAGTTAGTAATGTTACATTACAAAAAGTAATGTAATATAAACTTTTGTAATGCGTTACTCATAAACATTAGATGAAAATCTTAAAACTATCAATTTTCTTAACGTTAGTAATGTTGCCTTGGCAAATAAACAACTAAAATAAATTGTACTTTACTTTAAATAGTAAAATTATTAAAAGTAAAATTGACATAAAAATAGAAACATTAAAAAAAGAGACAAAAACACATAAAAGAATCTCTAAAACCAGTGTTGGGACACAGAAAATATAAAAATATTAATCAATATACTATACTTTCACATTTCACTTTAGATTTTGTAATATCCCGTTTAGTTTATGTTTCTACACATCTCGCTTTGAAGGTGTGATTGTGAGGAACTGATTCTGTTTCAATGTGATTGTGAACATTAAGAGATTCTGTTCATCATCATCTGTGGATGATGATGATGATGATGATGATGGACCAACACTGTATTTGTATTGTTGTAAGGGTAGGTTTAGGGTTGTGGTAAAGCCTCAGATTACTGTAATATCACGCTGGAAGCATAATCTAACAGGTAGCAATTTTCATTGTCGAATTGTTTGAATGGGAGCAAAATCTGACGAGGAAGCAAAACCCGGATGTACCTGATGTGCAGCTGTGAGTATCTGGGCTCTCCGGAGGGTTTGCTGATGTCCGTCATGACGCTCCTCCAGGTGTCCTGCGGGTCCAGCAGGTCAGATAAAGCTCTCAGTGTGGAGAACCGGAGCTTCCGAACCGGTGTGTCCCGCGTGACGTCACACATGCCGAGTTTATTCTTCATAAACACACTCAGAATCTCTCCTGGAGGTTTCACGCGCACTCAGGGCTGTTTTCTGAGATTGAGTAACTTCCTTGATCTGTTGTCATTTCCCCTTCCTACAACATCCGCTTCAAACTGAAACTAAATGAGATTACGAGCTATAAAGGGTGTAAACGTGCATCTCCACGCATCACCTGCTATCAAAGTCAGTTTTATACTTAAAAAACGGAGTTTTTACCTCAGAGATAGAATGAGCTATTAGACAAACTAGTTATTCCTGCAGAGGGAAAAAACAGTTCTGTGGAGAAACACACAGTTCTTCACGAAAAGACGGAAGTGAAGATCAGCGCTTTTGATCGAGGCGCAATTTTGGAGAAGTCATCTGCAAATATTGTAAGTTAGTGAATATTTTAAGTTACTGATCAATGTTTAAGTGTCATGTCCAGTAATCAGATTGAGCTTTATTGAAGTTGGCAGTTAAAAAGCTATTTCTCAACTAAACTCATCTTACTTTACCTTTAACTACTTCTTGTGTCGAATCATGATGGTCCTCAATCATCATCAGCGTTCAGCTGAATCTGTCAAACAATAATCTACTAATGAACACAGAATCTGAAACTGTAAAACAACCTGAAGAATTAGTTTTAGACCTTAAAATGTTTCATTATAGTTGATCTGATCACAGTGTCGTTTCATCACGCACATTTATTTGCACATACTGCATCAATCTCTGCTATAAAAGTGCAACAAAAAATTAGTTTCAGACCTTAAAATGTTTCATAATACTTGATCAGATCATGCCATTTCATTACACGCATTTATTTGCACATACTGCACAGATCTCTGCTATAAAAGTGCAACTATTAGTACTTTTTCTTTTTTTTTTCAACAGTCTATGAATGACGATGGCAGCTGAGCTGCTTTATGGAACTCTAGATGACCTGAAAGAAGATGATCTGAAGAGATTTAAGGGTCTCTTAAAACAAGATGGACCCGTTGGAGCTGGTAAACTGGAGAAGGCTGGTGTCACTGATATAGTGGATCTAATGATGGAGCGTTTTGGAGCAGAAGAAGCTGTGAAGATCACACTGAACATCCTGAGGAAGATGAACCAGAACCAGCTGGCTGAAGAATTACAGAACAAGTACACTGAAGGTAATAAAGGAAAGAACGAGAGGCTGCATAGATTCATAGAAAAACGTACAGTATATTCAGATTTTTTTGAAAAAACATATTCTTATGTTCACAGAGGCTGCATTTATCCTTCAGAAATCATTCTAATACGATGATTTAGTTAATAGTTTAATAGTTGTGCTGTTTAATGAAGTGTTGAAACATGATGTAGAGCCTTTTTCAGGATACTTTGATGAATATAAAGTCTTGTTCTTTTCTCTCTGTTCACAGTGCAAAAATCTTCAGAAGCAGCCGAGAAACACACAAGAAAACAAGGTGAATTAACCTTGCGTCCTTTCAGTGGGATCAAAAATAATTTTAGCGTGTTTGATGTATGTTATATATATATATATATATATATATATATATATATATATATATATATATATATATATATGTATGTATATAGTATATATATGTGTATGTATATAGTATATATATATGTATATATCTCAGTACAGTACAGAACTGTTTTCAGTGCTATGAATTTAAATACCATATATCTGCGCTAGTAGATTTTAATGATATTCATGCCAATGTGAAAAACCTTTCTGTTTAATTTTCTAGTGTTCATCTTTTCCTGTTTATTTATATTTTTTATAACAGATGAATTCTGGCTGAAGGAATTCTTGAAAACTCACAAAATGAACATGAAGGAGAAGGTTGAACACATTTTTGAGTGTAAAAAGGAAAATGAAGTACATCTCAAGGATGTTTTCACAGAACTTTTCATTACAGAGAGGGATCTTAAAGAAGTCAATCAAGAACATGAGATTATGAAGATTGATGAAGCCATAAAACCTCGTAAATCACAGAACAGTTCAATCAAATGCAGTGATGTATTTATTCTGAACAAAAAGAAGAAAAAGATTGTTCTGACCAAAGGCATCGCTGGCATTGGAAAAACAGTCTCAGTGCACAAGTTCATTCTGGACTGGGCAGAAGGAAAAGCCAATCAGGATATAGACTGTGTTTTCCTGCTTCCATTCCGAAGGATGAACTGCATTAAAGACAGAGAGATCAGTCTGCATGAGTTTCTACAGAAATTCAATCCAGAACTGAAGGACCTGGAAACAGCAAAGATATGTAAGATATATAAACGTAATCTTACGTTTATCTTTGATGGACTGGATGAGTCTCGACTGCCTTTGGAGTTTGACAGTGGAATGGTGACGAGTGTTGAGGAGCGATCATCTGTAGATGAACTGTTTACAAGTTTGGTGAATGCGACTCTGCTTCCATCAGCTTGTGTCTGGGTGACATCACGACCAGCAGCAGCCAATCAGATCCCACCTGAGTATGTAGGGTTGTTCACAGAGGTGCAAGGCTTCACTGACCGGCAGAAGGAGGAGTATTTCAGAAAGAGAATCAAAGATGAGACTCAGGCCTCCAGAATGATCTCACACATTAAGAAATCTCGTAGTCTCTACATCATGTGTTACATTCCCGTGTTCTGTTGGATCACAGCCACTGTTCTTCAGGACATTCCTATTGGGAACAATGCAGAGAACATCAACACAACACTCACTGAAATGTACATCCACTTCCTGCTGATACAGATGAGGATGAAGAGCCAGAAGTGTGACAGAAAAACAGAAAGAGTCCATACAAAGCTCTTAGATTCCAATAAATCAATGATTTTGAAGTTAGCTCAGCTAGCGTTTGAACAACTAAAGAAAGAAAACATTGTTTTCTATGAGGAAGATCTGAGAGCATGTGGTATTGATGTGAGTGATGAAGACTTTGAGTCCACAGGAATGCTCACTGAGATCTTTCAGCAAGAAGCTGCACTTCATGAGATGAAGGTCTTCTGCTTCGTGCATCTGAGTGTTCAAGAGTTCCTCGCTGCAGTGTACGTGTTCCTCTGCTACCTGAACAAGAACATGGACGAGCTGAAGTTTTTCACTGAAGAACCAAAAGAAGAAACAGAAAACGAGGTCAGACTTGACCACATTGACAAGCCAGACAAAAATGTTGCTTTACATGATTTACTAAAGAAGGCTGTTGAGAAAGCAATGGGAAGTCAGAAAGGACATTTAGATCTATTTTTACGGTTTCTGCTGGGCATTTCACTGGAATCCAATCAGAAACTGCTCAGTGGCCTGTTCACACACACTGAAGACAGCAAAGGCAGCGTCACAGAAATAACCAAACACATTAAAGATCTACTACAAAGCTGGAGCAACATCTCTCCAGAAACTTCAGTCAACCTGTTCTACTGCTTACTGGAGCTCAATGACAATTCATTATATACAGAAATACAAACACTTTTCAGATCATCTCCAGCAAGACCCCTCCCATCTTCCATGTGGTCACTGATAGCTTACGTACAGGTGATGTCAGAGGAGGTGCTGGATGTCTTCAACCTGAGGATGTACAGTTATGAATTAGGAGGCTACTTAAATCTCCTGCCAGCTGTGAGATGCTGCAGAGAAGCCATGTAAGTAACTTGCTTACAGCTTTTAGCATAAGATGCAGTGTGAAGTTTCATGTTTTTATTGATTCTGAAGAGTAAAATCTATATTTACTAAAATGGATTTACTAAGCTGTGATTTTACAGACATATGTTTGAACGTTACGTGACTGTCATGTCAGTTCCAGCATACATGACATGTATATTTTTATCCAGAAAGCTTAAATGTTCACAGAGAACAGGACATAACCTATCACTGTTACTACAAACACTATTCCTACAAGATGAACACACAATAAATGCCATTGAAAAATTTCCTGTTTTTACAGACTCTCCCACTGTCGACTCAATGACTCCTGCTGTGAAACTGTGGCGTTGGCCCTGCAGATACCAAACTCACCCCTGATAGAGCTGATCTTAAGTCACAATAAGCTGTGTGACTCGGGAGTGAAGCTGCTCTCTGATGGACTGAAGAGCCCAAACTGTCAGCTGAAGATACTGAGGTTTGAGATTTAGTCCTTATACAACACCCACCTCAGTATTTTAGTGACTAAAAACAGAGTATGACATTCTAAAATGCTTAACATGGAAATTCTTAAATATGAATATATATATCGACGATATGTGCGTGTCTATATATATATATATATATATATATATATATATATATATATATATATATTTACATACACAGACACACATATATGTATATATATATATATATATATAAATAGGCACACACACATCATCGATTCCATCTGTGATTACATGAAAATCCAGAAGAACTGTAGTAACGTCTCCAAGACGCATGAAGAAACCTACCTTCCACTTTTTGTATACATCGTGCCTTTGCTTTGTTTATTATTTGAGGATTAGTAGCTAAACTTGTGTTTAGTAAAATTAGAGTCACAGGCCAATGGCAATGAGTTATTTATTTATTCACTCTGGAGAAAGAACAAGAGTGAAAATTTTTTCACTGATTAGAGCAGCCGGTGTAAGCAAATTCATCATTGCTGTGTTAGAGGCCTTTCTTCTCTCTGATTTTTAATTTTGTATTATGAATCAGATGTGGGTGTATGCGCTCGCTCACTTTTTTTAGGTAGGAACTTTATAAAGGAAAGAAATTTTGCGCAAACAAACATTCAGGAGCTGGTTTTCAACCTCTGCCCCCATGAGTTTTATAAATAAAACCGCTTCACTACTGAAAGCTACATAATATTTTTCAGCAATGAGGTGATAAATCCTGTAATTAAACTGAAAGTTTCACTATTAGGCTAATCAATCGCTCTTTCTCACTCCCTTTCCCTTGTTAATTTGTTTAAAAATGTAATCTTACATTGCTACTTTATTTCACTTCAGAATTCTCGATTTAATGAGCTGTTGATTAATTAACGGGGGGGGGGGTAAGGACAAGCGTGAGATCACTGAAGACGGCAAGAGCGCGTGAGTGTTTAATTAATACCCGTTTCTGCTCTATTGCGAAGTTATTATTTGCTGCTAGGAAGGATTCGTTCGATTCTTTGCTTAGTTGTATGTTTGCGCTTTGATTTGTATCTGTTTGTATTTGTATTCGCTGCCATTTAGTAGAACTGTAGCGGTTGTTGTTTTGGTATTGCTGGGCTGTGAACTTAAGTGCTGTACGTGCGCTTCCAGCAGTAGTTTCGATTTGGCCCATTCACGGCGAAACTCTTTTGCTGAGCTAATTGTTAGGGCGGGCTCAGCGACTGAAGCATATATAAACTGGGATTAGTTAGGAACAAGCAGGACAAGCGTGAGATCACTGAAGACGGCAAGAGCGCGTGAGTGTTTAATTAATACCCGTTTCTGCTCTATTGCGAAGTTATTATTTGCTGCTAGGAAGGATTCGTTCGATTCTTTGCTTAGTTGTATGTTTGCGCTTTGATTTGTATCTGTTTGTATTTGTATTCGCTGCCATTTAGTAGAACTGTAGCGGTTGTTGTTTTGGTATTGCTGGGCTGTGAACTTAAGTGCTGTACGTGCGCTTCCAGCAGTAGTTTCGATTTGGCCCATTCACGGCGAAACTCTTTTGCTGAGCTAATTGTTAGGGCGGGCTCAGCGACTGAAGCATATATAAACTGGGATTAGTTAGGAACAAGCAGGACAAGCGTGAGATCACTGAAGACGGCAAGAGCGCGTGAGTGTTTAATTAATACCCGTTTCTGCTCTATTGCGAAGTTATTATTTGCTGCTAGGAAGGATTCGTTCGATTCTTTGCTTAGTTGTATGTTTGCGCTTTGATTTGTATCTGTTTGTATTTGTATTCGCTGCCATTTAGTAGAACTGTAGCGGTTGTTGTTTTGGTATTGCTGGGCTGTGAACTTAAGTGCTGTACGTGCGCTTCCAGCAGTAGTTTCGATTTGGCCCATTCACGGCGAAACTCTTTTGCTGAGCTAATTGTTAGGGCGGGCTCAGCGACTGAAGCATATATAAACTGGGATTAGTTAGGAACAAGCAGGACAAGCGTGAGATCACTGAAGACGGCAAGAGCGCGTGAGTGTTTAATTAATACCCGTTTCTGCTCTATTGCGAAGTTATTATTTGCTGCTAGGAAGGATTCGTTCGATTCTTTGCTTAGTTGTATGTTTGCGCTTTGATTTGTATCTGTTTGTATTTGTATTCGCTGCCATTTAGTAGAACTGTAGCGGTTGTTGTTTTGGTATTGCTGGGCTGTGAACTTAAGTGCTGTACGTGCGCTTCCAGCAGTAGTTTCGATTTGGCCCATTCACGGCGAAACTCTTTTGCTGAGCTAATTGTTAGGGCGGACTCAGCTGTTTCCACTCATACGTTAGTAAGTACGCTATTTATTTAGTGTGTACGCGCTGTCGCGGAACCGTCAGCGGAAGCGTTCAGCCTCCTCGTGTGAAGACCGACTCGGGTAAAGACCTGCGACTCTACCTGCGCGACTCCACCGAGCAAGGACACCGACACGACACCTAAGTATCCCCCTCCCCCCCCTTTTTTGCTCCCATACTCAACATGTGCTTTCAATATATTCCTGTTGTCACTCGCATACGCTCCACTATCACCCGCAGAAGGCAACGCAACACTACTAACCTGCGTCCTATTTACTCCTCTTCTAACCAACCTCTATCTGTTTCAGTAGGCCTATGGAATTGTCAGTCAGCTGTTAACAAAGCTGACTTCATTCCAGCCTTTGCCACTAACTCTTCTCTCAATATCTTAGGCTTGACTGAGACATGGATTCGTCCAGAGGACTCCTCAACCCCCGCTGCTCTTTCTAACAACTTCACTTTTACTCATACCCCTCGTCAGTCAGGAAGAGGAGGGGGCACAGGTTTCCTCATTTCTAACAATTGGAAATACTTAACTCACCCTGCTCTATACAACAACTGTTCGTTTGAATCTCATGCCATTACAATTACATACCCTGTCAAAATTCATCTTGTACTCATCTATCGCCCCCCCCCCCCAGGTCAATTGGGTACCTTTGTTGAGGAATTGGACATGCTGCTGTCCTCATTCCCAGACGATGGTAGTCCACTTGTACTACTGGGCGATTTCAACATTCACCTTGATAAACCGTATGCTTCTGATTTCCTCTCTCTCCTAGCCTCATTTGATTTCAACCGACTCATCACCACAAGCACCCACAAATCTGGCAACCAATTGGACCTGATCTACACACGTAACTGTATCACTGACAACATTCTGGTAACACCTCTGCACGTCTCTGACCATTTCTTTATCACTTTCAATCTGCAACTTATTTGTGCACCACCAACCACTTCACATGTTTCCTTCAGAAGAAACCTGCGCTCTCTTTCCCCTTCCCATCTCTCTTCTGTTGTGTCATCCTCCCTTCCCTCCCACACACAATTCTCATCTTTGGATGTAAATACTGCAACACACACATTATGCTCCACTTTATCTTCCTCCCTAGACAGTATCTGTCCTCTGTCATCCAGACCATCAAAAGCAACTCCTTCCAACCCCTGGATATCCGATGCGCTTCGTGAAGACCGGACCAAACTCAGGGCAGCAGAAAGGAAATGGCGCAAATCACAAGACCCATCCGACCTAGGTTCGTACCAAGATCTGCTGTCATCCTTTTCTGATGGAGTCCTTGCAGCTAAGTCCTCATACTTCCACAACAAAATCAACGGCGCTACAAACCCACGCTCACTCTTCAAGACATTCAACACACTCCTCTGTCCCCCTCCACCACCTCCCACCACATCTTTAACTGCTGATCGATTTGCCAAGTTCTTCACCGACAAGACATCTGCCATCAGCAGCCAGTTCTCTACACCACCCACACAGGAACTCAGCCCCTCCTCATCCACTAATCTTTTCCCTTCCTTTTCCCCTCTCACGGAGGCAGAAGTATCAAAACTTCTCCTCTCCACTCATCCCACCACCTGCCCTCTAGACCCCATCCCCTCACACCTTCTACAAGCCATCTCTCCCACTCTTTTACCAGCACTTACACACATCATTAACTCGTCTCTCCACACAGGCACTTTCCCTACCGCATTCAAGCAGGCTCGAGTAACCCCACTGCTTAAAAAACCCACGCTAGACACATCACTCGTGGACAACTACAGACCTGTCTCTCTCCTACCGTTCATATCAAAAACACTTGAACGAGTTGTATTCAACCAGGTGTCATCCTTCCTCACACAGAACGACCATCTGGACGTCAACCAATCTGGTTTCAAGAGCGGCCATTCAACAGAGACTGCGCTACTGTCTGTCACGGAATCCCTGCGGATTGCTAAGGCTGGCTCCAAATCATCTGTTCTCATCCTACTGGATCTATCTGCTGCCTTCGACACCGTAAACCATCAAATTCTTCTGTCCACCCTCTCGTCACTGGGCATCTCAGGTACTGCGCTTCAGTGGTTTGAGTCCTATCTCACAGGTAGGTCTTTCAGAGTTGCCTGGGGAGGGGAGGTATCCAAACCTCATGAACTGATCACTGGGGTTCCTCAGGGTTCAGTTCTTGGTCCCCTCCTATTCTCCATTTATACTACGTCACTGGGTCCCATCATACAGGCACATGGTTTCTCCTACCACTGCTATGCTGATGACACACAACTCTACCTGTCCTTCCAACCAGATGATTCCACAGTAGCTGCACGGATCTCAAGCTGTCTGGCGGACATCTCCACGTGGATGGAAGAACACCACCTGCAGCTCAACCTGGCAAAGACTGAGCTTTTAGTCTTCCCTGCCACTCCTACTCTTCAACATGACATCAACATACAGCTTGGTACAACCACCATTACCCCATCAAAGTCGGCCAGAAATCTTGGAGTTATCTTCGATGACCAACTGACCTTCAGTGACCACATCTCAAAGACTGCGCGGTCGTGCAGATTTGCACTTTGCAACATCAGGAAAATCCGTCCCTTCCTGACTGAGCACGCAACACAACTGCTTGTCCAGGCCCTGGTCATTTCAAGGCTTGATTACTGCAATGCTCTTCTGGCTGGTCTGCCGTCAAGTGCAATCAAACCTCTTCAAATGATCCAGAATGCTGCTGCACGTCTTGTCTGCAACGAGCCTAAGAGAGCCCACGTCACGCCCCTCTTCATCTCTCTGCACTGGCTACCCCTTGCTGCTCGCATCAAGTTCAAGGCGCTGATGCTTGCTTACAGATCCACCACAGGCTCTGCACCTTCCTACCTCCACACACTGCTACAACGCTACGTCCCCACCAGAAGCCTGCGATCGCTAAAGGAACGAAGACTTGTGGTACCATCACAGAGAGGCACAAAATCACTCTCCAGAACATTCTCCTTCACTGCTCCCTGCTGGTGGAATGATCTCCCTACTTTCATCAGGAACGCAGATTCCCTGGCAATATTCAAGAGACAGCTGAAAACTCACCTCTTCCGTGAACACTTAATCCCCTCATAAAAAAAAAAAAAAAAAAAAAAAAAAAAAAAAAAACCCTATCCTTCCCCCTTTTTCCCCCTTTTTCCCTTCCTACTCTAGCTTATGGTACTGAGCAATGTATGAAACTTGTATTGTGAGCACGTCCTGTGTTATTTGCCAATTCATGAAGAATCGCTTGTTTGTTTTCCTCACTTGTAAGTCGCTTTGGATAAAAGCGTCTGCTAAATGACTAAATGTAAATGTAAATGTAAAAGTCAGGGTAACTATTAACAAGAGGAGACTTTACGGTGTAAAAAGTATTTGGCTTTAAAATGTAGTTTCACCAAATTAAAATACTCAGTTGCACTCACTACTCAATACTCATTTGTACTTTAACACTACTGTTTTTAACTATTACTTTACACTACTGTTAATTGATGTGTAATTGTTCAGTTTTTTATTATTTTGTTCAGATTGGAATGCTGTGCTCTCACTGGTCAGTGCTGTGAATTTGTGGCATCTGTTCTACAATCATCAAACTCTCGTCTGATAGAGCTTGACATGAGTGAAAATGACCTGCAGGATTCAGGAATGAAGCTGCTCTCTGATGGACTGAAGAGCCCAAGCTGTCAGCTGGAGATACTGAGGTTTGAGATTCATTCATTCTTTATATTGAAGCATTATGAATTATGACTGTATATTTGTTTTTAAATATGCATTAATTTTAATGCATACATTTTGTATATGTATTAGTCACTCTATCTAAAAAGGGAGAAAAATATTATTGTGCAGAAAACAATGTATCGAGTATCGAGAATGTATCAAAAGCAGTTTAAGGGGCAGCTGATGCAGCATTTCATTTACACAGAACCTAAAACCCAAACTTACTCAAACACAACTGTTTCCTTCAGGATATACAAATCTATGTGCGTATGATCCTCAGTATCTGGTAGATCTGATCAGTACCATATTCTCCTTTCAGCAGAACTTATGATGAGCAGTTTATGAAATGAGAGATATTTAACTCTTATCAGTTTTTTTTAAATGGATATGTAATTATTCACCAGATTTAACAAGTGTTTGTTGTGAGTTCTGATGTCTCAGATATCTTCATTGTTTCTCTGTTTGTAGGTTATGTTCCTGTAATGTGACAGAACAGGACATAACCTATCACTGTTACTACAAACACTATTCCTACAAGATGAACACACAATAAATGCCATTGAAAAATTTCCTGTTTTTACAGACTCTCCCACTGTCGACTCAATGACTCCTGCTGTGAAACTGTGGCGTTGGCCCTGCAGATACCAAACTCACCCCTGATAGAGCTGATCTTAAGTCACAATAAGCTGTGTGACTCGGGAGTGAAGCTGCTCTCTGATGGACTGAAGAGCCCAAACTGTCAGCTGAAGATACTGAGGTTTGAGATTTAGTCCTTATACAACACCCACCTCAGTATTTTAGTGACTAAAAACAGAGTATGACATTCTAAAATGCTTAACATGGAAATTCTTAAATATGAATATATATATCGACGATATGTGCGTGTCTATATATATATATATATATATATATATATATTTACATACACAGACACACATATATGTATATATATATATATATATATAAATAGGCACACACACATCATCGATTCCATCTGTGATTACATGAAAATCCAGAAGAACTGTAGTAACGTCTCCAAGACGCATGAAGAAACCTACCTTCCACTTTTTGTATACATCATGCCT
Source organism: Zacco platypus (assembly GCA_038088235.1). NCBI lineage: Eukaryota > Metazoa > Chordata > Actinopteri > Cypriniformes > Xenocyprididae > Zacco > Zacco platypus. The sequence goes on from CM076063.1 coordinate 3,845,639, forward strand.
TTGCTTTGTTTATTATTTGAGGATTTGTAGCTAAACTTGTGTTTAGTAAAATTAGAGTCACAGGCCAATGGCAATGAGTTATTTATTTATTCACTCTGGAGAAAGAACAAGAGTGAAAATTTTTTCACTGATTAGAGCAGCCGGTGTAAGCAAATTCATCATTGCTGTGTTAGAGGCCTTTCTTCTCTCTGATTTTTAATTTTGTATTATGAATCAGATGTGGGTGTATGCGCTCGCTCACTTTTTTTAGGTAGGAACTTTATAAAGGAAAGAAATTTTGCGCAAACAAACATTCAGGAGCTGGTTTTCAACCTCTGCCCCCATGAGTTTTATAAATAAAACCGCTTCACTACTGAAAGCTACATAATATTTTTCAGCAATGAGGTGATAAATCCTGTAATTAAACTGAAAGTTTCACTATTAGGCTAATCAATCGCTCTTTCTCACTCCCTTTCCCTTGTTAATTTGTTTAAAAATGTAATCTTACATTGCTACTTTATTTCACTTCAGAATTCTCGATTTAATGAGCTGTTGATTAATTAACGGGGGGGGGGGGGTAATGTAAACACATATATCAGATACCTGTCATATCTAAAGTGAATGTAAACATATGGTCAAACTTGCAGTGTAAATGCAGCCTCATACTCAGAGCTCACCCGCTGCACACTGCTTACATGCGGCTTCTTTGCACTCTTTTCACAAACAATGAAACCTTTTTTAAAAGTCAGGATAACTATTAACAAGAGGAGACTTTACGGTGTAAAAAGTATTTGGCTTTAAAATGTAGTTTCACCAAATTAAAATACTCAGTTGCACTCACTACTCAATACTCATTTGTACTTTAACACTACTGTTTTTAACTATTACTTTACACTACTGTTAATTGATGTGTAATTGTTCAGTTTTTTATTATTTTGTTCAGATTGGAATGCTGTGCTCTCACTGGTCAGTGCTGTGAATTTGTGGCATCTGTTCTACAATCATCAAACTCTCGTCTGATAGAGCTTGACATGAATGAAAATGACCTGCAGGATTCAGGAATGAAGCTGCTCTCTGGTGGACTGAAGAGCCCAAGCTGTCAGCTGGAGATACTGAGGTTTGAGATTCATTCATTCTTTATATTGAAGCATTATGAATTATGACTGTATATTTGTTTTTAAATGTGCATTAATTTTAATGCATACATTTTGTATATGTATTAGTCACTCTATCTAAAAAGGGAGAAAAATATTATTGTGCAGAAAACAATGTATCGAGTATCGAGAATGTATCAAAAGCAGTTTAAGGGGCAGCTGATGCAGCATTTCATTTACACAGAACCTAAAACCCAAACTTACTCAAACACGACTGTTTCCTTCAGGATATACAAATCTATGTGCGTATGATTCTCAGTATCTGGTAGATCTGATCAGTACCATATTCTCCTTTCAGCAGAACTTATGATGAGCAGTTTATGAAATGAGAGATATTTAACTCTTATCAGTTTTTTTTAAATGGATATGTAATTATTCACCAGATTTAACAAGTGTTTGTTGTGAGTTCTGATGTCTCAGATATCTTCATTGTTTCTCTGTTTGTAGGTTATGTTCCTGTAATGTGACAGATGAAGGCTGTGGTTATCTGGCTTCAGCTCTGCGTTCAAATTGCTCACAGCTGAGAGAGCTGGATCTAAGGAGAAATGACCTGGGAGAATCAGGAGTCAAGATGCTCTCTGATCTACTGAAGGATCCAAAATGCACATTGAACAAACTGAATAATAAGCAGTAGGATTCATCTCATGTTCTGAATGTTTATATTTGTATTTCAGTCTTACCATCTACAAGTGTACAGTGGAGTGAAAAGATTACTAATTTACTTTGAAACAATATCAATGTCAATGAGTAGGCCTTCTTAAAAAGATAGTTCACCCAAATATTTAAAATCTGTCATTATTTACTCACCCTCATGCCATACAAATCTGTATGCCTTTATTTATTCTGTGGAGCACAAAAGAAGATATTTTCTTTTCAGTAAGAAAAGTCTCTGTGTTGTTTCCCCCATACAATGAAAGTCAGTGGTCACCAAAACTTTTTTTTCTGTTCGGCTGAAGAAATCTATGCAGGTTTGAAAACACATGAGAGTAGTAAATGATGACAATATTAATTTTTGTGTAAACGATCCCTTTAAGAAAGAGTAGGCTTTATTTGACTCAGAATCAATGGATTGCTTCTTTAGTAAGAATATAACAATGTTATCCTTGGACTGAAAGGTTTGTCATTTTTCCTCTTTGAGTGACTGCACATGATCTACTGTACAGGTTTATCTTGGCATTTTTGATTGAGTTCCTTCATACTGTTTAAAAAATGCTCCCATTCAATTGAGGTGCTTCCATGTTTTGACACTGGATTTCTTCTGCAGCTTCATTGTCTTCACCATCAAGGGATCATTTTGACAAGCAAACACACATTTGAAGTTTTACACACGCAGTTCTTTTTTGTATCTATCTTCACTATTAATAATCATTAGACAGGCGTCTTTGTTGAATGGAGTCAGTCAATGAATATCAGTGCATAAAGGAATCAGCAGGAAAGGAAGAGGACACTGTAAATTTGGATTCAACAAAATATCCTGCATCCTGAACTATTCTGAATACAGATTCACTCTCTGTCACAATAATCAGAGAACATCATATCTGCTCCTTCATCCCGTCTAACAGAGTAGGAGTGTTTCTGGACTGATACTGATTCCGGTACTTTGTTGTTCTTCTTTTTGTTCTTTGTTCTACATTGTACAGAATATCATCTGCTTTTGTGTTTAACCAGAAAGTCAAGAGCTCATTCATTCAAGCACTATGAGGTTAATATGTGCACATCTTTGTGAATAGATAGATCATAAACCACACATTTTTATTTGTAATACAGATGTTCATAGTTAATGAGGCATTACATTTTGATAATTCAGGTGAAACGTAAAGATTTAGATAATGTTTATATTTAGTGGCCCCTAAAAGTATTTGGACACTTAAATGAAACATTTATAATGTCTTTGCTTTTGTTTTTCAATAAAAAATGACAATTTGAAGTAATGTATCGTTTATGCTCTCTTTTTGGAAAAAAGGTACAAAAGCTATCACTGGCGTAGAACCGTTTCACAAGATACACCTTTATACGTTATTTACCCCTAAAAGTTACATATTGGTACTTTTGAAAGCTTTTTTTTCCCCCCTTTATTCTGTTTTCTATTAGGTTGGGCTATTCTATTGATTAGGACATTGATATAGAAACTGCTGTTGTTTTATGATGTTTCTCTATTTAAACCTAAATAAAATTTCATAACAGAACAAAAGTGACTGATCTTAAAGAGCTTGTGACATGGGAAACAGTAAACCAGAGGTTTAGTTAAGCATATGTTGAGTGTAAGAATAGATTTAAACGATTATAGTTTGGCAAACAGGAAGCCGTTGCAGTGTATGTTTTTGACCGCTAGGTGGTGTAATAGAATTGAGTTTTATCCTGGTTTAAGTCTTTCACCATGAGAACTGGTGTACACAACTGTGCAATCACTGGTTCACATAAAGTGGATGTGAAATATATCTTTCTTTTTTTCATTTCCCTTTTAAGGATTTCAATTAATATTAAATAATAATAATAATAATAAATATTATGATGCAAACAAAAAGTAGGTGTATTTTGATGACTATTGGTTTCTAGAAAACTCTAGAAAAATGAAATGAGGATTCTCTTTGGAATGTCTCAAATCGTGATTATCAGGTTTTGTTCATGGCAGTTCAAGTGCAAATTGTTGCAATGATAATAAATTATGATATTATGAGTTGTATGCATATGAATTGAATGAATCATTCTGATCACATGATTGGTTAACCAATAAGAAAGTGTAGTAATTTGCTTGAAATAAAACATTCATGCTTTATGGTTATTTATTATTCTTTGAGACTGCAGAACCATTGAAGAAACTTTACTTTTAAATTAATTTTTACCACGTTAACAGTTGGTAGATTATTCTGGGTGGTTGTCAGGGTGTTTCTCTGCAGTTGCTTTTTGCTTTTAATTATTTAAAAAAAAAAAAAAAAAAAAAAAAAAAAATTTTTTTTGTTTGTTTTTTATGTGCAGTTTCTAGGGTATTCTTTTTATGCCAGGGTGTTGCTATGCCGTTACTAAGGTGTCTTATGTGGTTTTTACATTTTACCATGTTACTATGCAGTTTCTAGGGTATTCTGCCAGGGTTATTATTTGTACTTTTAACAATGTTGCAATGCAGTTTTTAAATTGTTCTGGGTGGTTGTCAGGGTGTTGCTATGCAGTTTTTAGATTATTCTGGGTGCTTACCAACCAGAACTTTTCATTTTCAGTGTGAAGATGTTCTCAAACGTGCTGAAAGTCTTTTTCATTTTAAACCAGCTTGAGTGAATGAGATGGGCCATGAAAGCGAGAGAAAGAGTTTTTTCTTCTCTCACAGATGCACAGGTTATTCATGGAGAATATTCTCTCGTTCTATCTGTAGTCTTCAGACTGGATGCCAAAATTGAGAAAACAGGATGTACTCTGAATCCTGACCTGTTTAAAGTTTCTCATGTAATTACATGAATGATTCCAGTGGTGCACAAGCTGGACTGTTTGCTCCAACACGAAGACATCCGCAGTGGCCCACTGACTCAAGACACCTGGCTTTAGCGGATTAGAGTATGTTTTATACTCATCTGTCATAGTTTTAATGTATACACCACCAGAGGGGCTTTCGGCTCATTTATATCTCTAAAAAAATAATTACATGGCTGTATCTGTGCAGAAAAGTAAGTGGATTAATCATGTTAGTAGTGTGAAAGAAACCGCGCTGATGGGAAGTTGGTCTGAGACGGGGTTCCAGGTGCATTTGTGATGTCATTTCCTTTCTGAAAAAGTGAATTTGAACACCTGGGATGGATTTCATTGGAGTTGTTGATGCCTTAAGACAGTTTGAAAACGGCTTACAGTGAAGAAAAACAGGCAGCAGTCACTTGAATACCACGGTGAATGTGCTCTATTTATATTATTAGTATTTTGGTACAGAATAAAATTATTTTTAAACTTTTCAGGCACTGTTAACGCTTCAGCAACTCACATGTTGTAGTTCCCACAACAGCATATAGAGGGCATTTAAAGTGAGCTTTAAAAAAAGACTTTAAGTGATTAGATCTATACATTTTCTGAACATGTGAGTGTAAAAATCATGATTCTAGGGTGTTGTAGTTGGTTGCCAGTGTGTTGCTATGCAGTTGCCAAGGTGTTCTGGGTGTTTTTTGTTTGTTTTACTTTTTTGAATGTTGTGCAGTTTCAGAGTGCTTGACAGTTGATAAGTGTTAGTATTTAGTTGCTTTTGTTTTGCTTTTTCTTTCTACTTCATTGCTATGCAGTTTTTATGGTGTTCTGTTTTGTTGCTAGGGTGTTGCTATGCGGTTGCTAAGGTATTTTATGTGGTGTTTACTTTTAACCACATTTGATGCAGTTTCTAGGGTGTTCTGTTTTGTTGCCAGGGTGTAGCTATGTAGTTGCTGAGGTGTTTTATGTGGTGTTTACTTTTAAACACATTTGACGTACTTTCTAGGGTTTTCTGGGTGGTTGCCAGGGTGTAGCTATGTAGTTGCTGAGGTCTTTTATGTGGTGTTTACTTTTAAACACATTTGACGTAGTTTCTAGGGTTTTCTGGGTGGTTGCCAGGGTGTAGCTATGTAGTTGCTGAGGTGTTTTATGTGGTGTTTACTTTTAAACACATTTGAACATACATTTGAACATACATTTCATTTAAAGAACGTTTTCTACATTTTAAAATGGAAATTGGCTACAACAACTATTTTTGTTGACATAAAATCAGGACTATGAGAAATGGTTTACGTCTTTGCATTTCCATCTATTAAATGTTTTGCTATATAAACAGATTTAAAGGAATACAACTTTGTGTCATTTGATATCATGTTCTCTCCTTTCCTCAATGGTTTCATCACAAAGTCACGAGGCAACACTTTTATTGTTTATTGCTTTTACTTACACTTATAGTTTCTGTACTATTCTAACTTAGTGTTTTTTTTATTATTATTAATTCTTATGCATGATATTTTTGTCTCTCATGTATATCTTGTGATTATTTTATGATTATTTTAACTCCTTTCCTATGTAAAGCAATTTGAGTTACCATTGTATTTGAAATGTGTAATGTTTTTTTTGTTTGTTTTTTTGCCAAAACTACATTTTGTTTTTAATTTATGCTGCTCAAATCATTTAAAGGGATAGTTCACCCAAAAATAAAAATTCTGTCATCATTTACTCATCCTCAAGTTGTTCTAAAACCAGTTTCTGGACCCCATTGACTTTCAAAGTATGAAATATTATGAAATATTTGACATCAACACAAGGGCTGTGATATTCCTACAGAGATTTGAAGTCTTTTATGGTAAACAAATGTGGGTACTTTGCATAAAACTTTTATGAGCACTCTATTTCTGTGAATTTGCTACATATGATGATTATATATATATATATATATATATATATATATATATATATATAATATATATAATCTTAATATAAATGCTTTTTCTAAATACATACAATAATATATTATGTTTAAAAAATGCTGTATGAGGCATTTTAATTATTGTTAGCTGTTGTTATTGTTTATATTTCTGTCTTGTTTAAAATGATAATTCAATAAATATGTTTGCAGTGATATTCCTACATGTGATTATCGCAAAATCTTTGGTCAACAAGAAGAAGGCGCCTATTTAACGTGTAGTATGTTCATATTTCATGGCAGTGTGTTGGAATTTGATTTTGAAGAAGGCGTATGCTAATTAAACCTCACCTCTACTACTGCACCTAATTAATATTCATGAGCGTCCGCCTCAGTTTAAATACCTCACCTCGTCTTCTGCGCGCGTCAGAGTTTAACGGTCTTCTGACTGAAGCTGCAGCTCAACGACTTCCCGAAATCAGATCCTCTCTTCCACAAACATTCGGTCGTGTTAGAAACTCTCAGAAACAAAAGACAAAAACAAATAGAGATTTACTCATTAAAAATCTTCTGTGAACATTTAAGGCAGTATTTTGGGTTTTTGATTTTCACTTTTGAAGTAGGTTAGTCAGTTCCTCTAACGGAGAATGATGAACTGCGGTCTTGTGACTCAGAAAAATGAGCCAGGTATGAATTCACTTATTTTTATTTTTACTGATTACGAAATTCATGGTTTTGTAATATGTCGGAGAGCTGGAGTGTTTTTCAGACATCGAAGTTTGTCACCAAGACTTGATGTCAGTATTATTTTATAATGAAGCTAGGTTATATATATATATATATAAAACGTATTTTTCACACGTTCTTTTCATCTTAAACTCGGAAATTTTAATGATATATCTATAACACGTTCTTGTTTTTATGATAATTTAGAGTCTAATAGACTTTTTTCAGAGAGCTTTATGTGAGGTGTATTTGTGATGTTGTTCTGCTGTATTTGTGATGTTGTTGTGTTGGTTTGTGTGACTCAGTGCCTCTGAAGAGCATCTCAGTGGAGGTTCGGGTTCAGGATCATGTCTCCACAGTCTCCTCTACTCTGCAGTATGTGAATGAGGAAGAGCGCCCCCTGGAGGCCTTGTTCGTCTTCCCTCTGCCTGCTGATGCTGCTGTCTGCCACTTCAGTGCCAAGATCGGAGAGCAGGAGATTGTGGCAGAAGTGGAAGAAAGAGAAACAGTGAGTCCAAATGTAAGTCTTGTTTCCATATATTATTACTGTGCACCACGTAACACAACTGTATCTTGCAGGCGAGGGATCGGTATGATGACGCTGTGAGTTCGGGTCAGCAGGCGTTTCTGTTGGAAGAGAGCGCAGAGAGTCCTGATGTGTTCAGACTGAGTGTCGGGTGTCTGTCGCCGGGTCAGAACGCTGCCGTCACCATCATCTACGTCACCGAGCTCGCTGTGCAGGCCGACCACTCGCTGCGCTTCTGTCTGCCGGCTGTACTCAACCCCCGATACACACCAGAAGGTTCTGCAGCAGCTGCTGACACACACTTTACTAGTGGAGAGAAGATGATTCGAACTCTGTGTGTGTGTGTGTCAGGTTCAGGAACTGGTATCGTCTCAGAGATTTCATCATGTGGATCTGTTCCCTACACGCTGACTCTCAGTGTCCATGTGAGCTCTCCAAAGCCCATCTCCAAACTAGAGTCCAACTGCTCTCTGGATCCTCTAGTGTTCCTCCACTCGGATCACACTCAGGCGACGGTACTGTGTGTCTTCGTGTGTTTATCTGGATGTGTGAGCGCAGCAGTTTTATTCATGTGTTTTGATGTGTAGGTGAATCTGAGTCCTGGTCACATGTTTGATAAGGACGTTGAGCTGTTTGTGTACTATCAGGATACCCATCAGCCCTCTGCTATAGTGGAGGCAGGAGTGGCCACTGCCCCATCAGGTGTGACCTGCAGCTCACAGGGATTATGGGATTGAGTGATCAGAGTGTCACTGACTCTTTCTCTCTGTTTCAGGCTCTCTGATGAAGGACCCTTTGGTCATGATAAGTTTGTACCCAGAGTTCCCAGAGGAAGTGATGTCACTGGCAACAAAAGGAGAGATTATTTTCTTGATGGACCAATCAGGCAGTATGTATGACAAGATGCATGATGGGAAAGAAGCACAGACACGCTTGGAAAGCGCAAAGGTCAGATTTAAAATGTGCATTCGTGTTTGTTGACACATATTCAGATGAGACACTCTTGAATATCTGTCCATGTCTCTCTCTAGGACACTCTGCTGTTACTGCTGAAGAGTCTGCCCATGGGATGCTACTTCAATATCTATGGATTTGGCTCTCGTTTTAAGTCCTTCTACCCGTTAGTAACTAGATCTTCATTCATAGATATTCAGTAGGGCTGGCTGATATAAACCAAAGATAATTGTGGCCTAATGGTTGCGGGTTCGAGTCTCAGTACTGACAGGAAATGTCGCTATGGGGAGTGAATGAATAGTACTCTCATTACTCACAACTGAGGTGCCCTTGATTAAGACAACTATCCTCCAGTCACTCCCTGGGAGCTGCAGCAAAAAGGGCTGCCCACTGCTCCAGGTGTTTGTGCGCACTTGGACGGGTTTAATACAGAGGACAAATTCCAAGTATGGGACACCATACTTGGCCACATGTCACTTCACTTTAAATACACGAGTTCACACTTACAAATAACCAGATAGAGTAATTAGTATGCATATTTGGCGTGCTGTCCAAGGAGAGGGCTCTGAACTCTGTATTTGGCCCGAGCCCAGAGTACTCCCCCTGTATTCTGGTTAGAGGTAACCAGGTGAGTGTGAGGAGACGGGGTGGTGGAGGGATGCTGAAAAACATAGGTGAGAAACATAGGTGAGTCGGCTGCGTGTGTATATATATATATATATATATATTTAGGTCTCCGCTCATGCTGATTGAGTAGAAATGTTGATTTCTGTTGGAGTGATGTGATGATTAGTTTAGATCATTTTTGAATGTGTTCCTCCCGAACTTTGTTAATAAAACATAATTTATAGGCTGAATGGCGACATATAATATATACCTCGGCATTTTCTACAAAGTTGGACTGAATGTTGAGTTTTGTGGGGGTTTTTTTCATAAGGAACACCATGGGCAAATGAAGCTCGCTAAGGACTTTGTGTCAAAATGTGCAAATTGAAGGCTGTGAAAACAAATATAGGGAATGTATCTATGTAGTCTTGCCTATGAAGAAATCAGATCAAATCAAATACTATACACTGAAGATAATCCAAATTGGGCAGGTAAATGAAACACAACCGTAACATGGTAGAGATCGGACCACTAAGGGGCTGTTAACACAACAACGTTTTCAACTAAAAACAGAAATGCTGCGTTTTTGCCATTCATTCACACAATGGTGTTTTGGTGGCCTGAAAATGCAAACTTTTCAAATCGGCTTTCAAAGTGCAAGTTTTTTAAAAATGATACCGTTGTCATCTCTGTGTAAACTGCAAAAACGCGAATCTGTGAAAACGGCGAAGGCATGCGCATACGTAATACATGTTTAGTCTACCCAGGTTATTTTTCAGTGAGGAAGTACGTTGTTTTTATTAGCCCTTACAGGGAAATAACAAGAAGAATATCAAAGTGCAGTAAGCTGTAAAAATAAAGCCCAAAGTATACTTCACTTTACGCGTACGCGAGGGTCAGCATACAGTGTAAATTTTGTCACCAGAAGTGTACACACGCACTGTACTGTACGCACACTGCCGGATTTTTGTAACTGTGCATACTTGTACACGCAGGTCACACATGCGCATTTAATTTTTTGGCTGTAATTAATTTACCCATAAGGTGGCAGGCAACCGTGCCCTGGGGTCGTCGATTCACAAGGTTGACAAAGAAAAAATGCATAAACGGAACAGACCGGAATGAATGCAAGTCAGACCTGCTTGCTGTCAGATTGAGCATTTATCCATTCACAAATCATTCCCCAAACTGCTTATTCTCTCCGCATCCTTTATGCAAAATAGAAATATTCACATGACTTTCTAACATGATATTATACCTGTGAAATGTAAGTTATGCTCTGAGGAAAACTCTTATCAAACATGTATTTGTCAGAACATGTGACTGGATGAGCCGTGTTAAACTACAGATGAGTTTGTTTGAAGCACTTAATATTAAGCATGTCTAATGCTCTCAGATGCACTTGAAACATGAAACTACTGTATAGCAATATAAATTATATTGTCTGTAAAAATATTCATATATGATATCTTACAAAGTCGATACACTGCCCTTCCCTAATTTTCAGTTTTGAAATGTGCCAGAGGAGATGAGGAGATGTTTTGCTTTTTCGTTGCAGTCGGAGTGTCGAGTACAATCAGGACACAATGGATCAGGCTCTGAAGAGAGTGAAGGAAATGCAAGCAGACTTGGGCTTCACAGAGATTTTACAACCTCTAAATCACATCTACAGTCAGCCCTGTTACCCCGACCACCCCAGACAGGTTCAACAACACCTGAACATGCACACTGTATTTGTTCACTGATGTGAGTAGAGGTTCGTCTTGACAGATCTTAGCTGAAGATTTTAACTCATATTTTTCTTTATTCAGCTGTTCGTCTTCACTGATGGAGACGTGAAAAACACTAAAGAAGTTCTGGACCTGGTGAAACATCATGTTCACTCTCACAGGTAAAGGTCTGCTTGGTTTGATCTTCCCATCATTCATATCTTCATCACTGACAGAGTTTATTGTGTGTTCAGGTGTTTCACATTCGGGATTGGTGAGGGTGCAAGTACCGCCCTCATCACAGGAATGGCCAGAGAGGGATCTGGTCACGCTCAGTTCATCACAGACACCGACCGCATGCAGCCCAAAGTAAAGCTCTCCACTGGATTTCACAGGCACAAATGTTTCCTGGTCAAGTGTCTCAATGGTTTCTCTTTCTCTTCACACTCTATCAGGTGATGCAGTCCCTCAGGTTTGCGCTGCAGCCCGCTGTGGTTAATATCTCTGTGGATTGGACCCTTCCAGATGGCATTACTGTTGACACACTGTCTCCACCCTTCGATGTGCTCTTCCAGGGTCAAAGGGCACTCATTTACGCCCAACTTAAAGGAGAGGTGGGATGATGTATTGTGTGTTTCTTTAATGAGAATAAGAGACCAGTGTCTCATTTGTTTAGATCAGTGGTTCTCAAACTTTTTTGGTCACACCCTCCTTTAAACCTTTAAAACCTTTGAACCAAACTTTTCATTTAAATTATGTTTTATGAACAAAGTTCGGGAAGAACACATTTAAATGATCGAACTAATCACTCCAACCAACAGTCATTAATCAGCAATCAACATGTCTACCCAATCAACTTGAGCGGAGACCTATATATTGATGCAGTAGACTCAGCTATGTTTCTCGACAGTTTTCAGCATCCCTCCACCACCCCGTCTCCTCACACTCGTCTGGTTACTTTCCTAAACCAGAATACAGGGGGAGTACTCTGGGCTCGGGCCAAATACAAAGTTCAGAGCCCTCTCCTTGGACAGCACGCCAAATATGCATACTAATTACTCTATCTGGTTATTTGTAAGTGTGAACTCGTGTATTTAAAGTGAAGTGACATGTGGCCAAGTGTGGTGTCCCATACTTGGAATTTGTCCTCTGTATTAAACCCATCCAAGTGCGCACAAACACCTGGAGCAGTGGGCAGCCCTTTTTGCTGCAGCTCCCAGGGAGTGATTGGAGGATAGTTGTCTTAATCAAGGGCACCTCAGTTGTGAGTAATGAGAGTACTATTCATTCACTCCCCATAGCGACATTTCCTGTCAGTACTGAGACTCGAACCCGCAACCATTAGGCCACAATTATCTTTGGTTTATATCAGCCAGCCCTACTGAATATCTATGAATGAAGATCTAGTTACTAACGGGTAGAAGGACTTAAAACGAGTTCAGAGCCCTCTCCTTGGACAGCACGCCAAATATGCATAATAATTACAAATATATGAAATAAACAAAAAATGTAAACATTTCTATGATGCTTTGGATGAACAATATACAGGGAGTGCAGAATTATTAGGCAAATGAGTATTTTGACCACATCATCCTCGTTATGCATGTTGTCTTACTCCAAGCTGTATAGGCTGGAAAGCCTACTACCAATTAAGCATATTAGGTGATGTGCATCTCTGTAATGAGAAGGGGTGTGGTCTAATGACATCAACACCCTATATCAGGTGTGCATAATTATTAGGCAACTTCCTTTCCTTTGGCAAAATGGGTCAAAAGAAGGACTTGACAGGCTCAGAAAAGTCAAAAATAGTGAGATATATTGCAGAGGGATGCAGAAGTCTTAAAATAGCCAAGCTTCTGAAGCGTGATCATCGAACAATCAAGCGTTTCATTCAAAATAGTCAACAGGGTCGCAAGAAGTGTGTGGAAAAACCAAGGCGCAAAATAACTGCCCGTGAACTGAGAAAAGTCAAGCGTGCAGCTGCCAAGATGCCACTTGCCACCAGTTTGGCCATATTTCAGAGCTGCAACATCACTGGAGTGCCCAAAAGCACAAGGTGTGCAATACTCAGAGACATGGCCAAGGTAAGAAAGGCAGAAAGTTGACCACCACTGAACAAGACACACAAGCTGAAACGTCAAGACTGGGCCAAGAAATATCTCAAGACTGATTTTTCTAAGGTTTTATGGACTGATGAAATGAGAGTGAGTCTTGATGGGCCAGATGGATGGGCCCGTGGCTGGATTGGTAAAGGGCAGAGAGCTCCAGACGCCAGCAAGGTGGAGGTGGAGTACTGGTTTGGGCTGGTATCATCAAAGATGAGCTTGTGGGGCCTTTTCGGGTTGAGGATGGAGTCAAGCTCAACTCCCAGTCCTACTGCCAGTTTCTGGAAGACACCTTCTTCAAGCAGTGGTACAGGAAGAAGTCTACATCCTTCAAGAAAAACATGATTTTCATGCAGGACAATGCTCCATCACACGCGTCCAAGTACTCCACAGCGTGGCTGGCAAGAAAGGGTATAAAAGAAGAAAATCTAATGATATGGCCTCCTTGTTCACCTGATCTGAACCCCATTGAGAACCTGTGGTCCATCATCAAATGTGCGATTTACAAGGAGGGAAAACAGTACACCTCTCTGAACAGTGTCTGGGAGGCTGTGGTTGCTGCTGCACGCAATGTTGATGGTGAACAGATCAAAACACTGACAGAATCCATAGATGGCAGGCTTTTGAGTGTCCTTGCAAAGAAAGGTGGCTATATTGGTCACTGATTTGTTTTTGTTTGGTTTTTGAATGTCAGAAATGTATATTTGTGAATGTTGAGATGTTATATTGGTTTCACTGGTAAAAATAAATAATTGAAATGGGTATAAATTTGTTTTTTGTTAAGGTGCCTAATAATTATGCACAGTAATAGTCACCTGCACACACAGATATCCCCCTAAAATAGCTAAAAATAAAAACTAAAACTTCCAAAAATATTCAGCTTTGATATTAATGAGTTTTTTGTGTTCATTGAGAACATGGTTGTTGTTCAATAATAAAATTAATCCTCAAAAATACAACTTGCCTAATAATTCTGCACTCCCTGTGTAATCAGTGGCTAAAGTGACCTCTTTAGACGAGATCAGCTTCTTGTCTTTTCGCTGCAACACGGCCGTCCACTGAAGGGGTGCTTTTCTATGGCGATGAACTTCTATGTTGAGCTTTTCAGACAGTGGCATCAACGGTTGATTTGCACGTTTGAATTGCCGTTTAGTGACGCTTTATAAAGGCAGCTATTCACTCACTTGAACGGTGTTCCGACAGCTGTTTATTTTTTCTGCTGATCTCCTGGGCCCCCCCTGCAGTGCGCCCCATACTTTGAGAACTGCTGGTTTAGATGATATAAATCTGCCTTTTCTCTCTTTTATAGAGTTCAGGAGGCTCTGAGGGAACAGTGAAAGTCAAATACAGTCTTAAAGATCAACCAGTAACAAACCAGCTCCACTTCTGCCTCCAACCAACTGAGGAAACAGGGTAACACACACAAACACACATAGAAATAGTTTTTTTGAGTTGGACTGACATCCACTGTTTGCTTTTCAAATCCAACATATTTCCATGTTGTTGCAGGTTGGCCGTCCACCGGCTGGCGGCTCGGACCCTGATCCGTTCTCTGGAGCAGAAGGAGAGGTCAGGTGATGCAGATGTTGAGGGCATCAGGAGCAGGATCGTGGAGCTCAGTGTTCAGGCAGGAGTGAGCAGTGTTCATACAGCCTTCATTGCCATTAATAAAGACAGCAAACAGACTGTGAAAGGACCCCTCCTGCAGAGAAGAGTGCCGACACGCGGTTAGTGCTCTGATTGTGAACTTGTGAGGATGTCTGTGTCTGTTTTTATCATCATTACAAAAATGTTCTTGTCACATGTATTTTACATATTGTGTGTTAAATTCATTGAAATCAAATGCTGTTTTAGGGTCACAGCAGTAGAATTCATGGCCAATATGTCAAGTTAAACGAGTGTTTGTAAAGCAACATGTTTAGTGCACTGATTGTGTGTGTATAAGTGACTCGACTATTTACTATAGTTTATTGTGATGTGTCAGTCTAGGATTAGGATGTGAAAACAAATGTTTTAGATTATGTACTGTATACAGAAAGTCCCAGGATGCCAGTATGCGCCAATGGCTTTTGCATGGCAAGCACCGATCACATTTTCTTTGGAAAATGTTAAAATTCAAATTCAAAATGTTAAAAATTCTAATTTAAAATAGTTCATTGCCAGGTAACAGTTTACATTTGGTATGTACAACTCATGATATGAAATTAATTTGTTTTTTAGGGATGGTATATGGAGCCTTGCCAGGCAAGATAAATAATAGTGTCAGTGTCAGTGTGTTTTAAAGCTCTGGTTTTGTCTGTATAGATGTGTGTGTTTTGTGTTTCCCTGACCGCCAGGACTTCAATTGCTGGTCACTTCACAGTTGAATACATTTGAGGTGTTAATGTGATCTCATTAAGATAATATCCATCCCTATTCCAGAGCTTTTCTTGTTTGTTAGTTCTTTTGGATGTTTGTTCTTGACTGTTTCTCCAGATCTGAATCTGTTCTGACCTTTGGTTTCTCTCCCAGTAGTTCAGATGGATGACATAAGTAATTTGCCAGTTCAAGGTAAATGCACCTCAATGTAATAGTGTTGTGAAGCATGAAATGTTTAAAGCAATGATTGATGTTTTTATGGCATATTAGAAAATGTATACATTTAATTATTGATTTACAAGCCTCACTAAACCACAACAACATCTTAAAACTGTAACACTCATGGAGCAAGACACTGAAAAACCATGAGGTGTTGGTTTGACCTCATTAAGGTATAAAATGTAGTTTTTTGTTTTAGGGAGGATGTGGTCAGTGCTTCTTCTCAATCAGTGTGGGTTTCTTGCATCTGCAAAAATGTGTTTGTGGTATTTGCTAAGACAAACGTCATAAACATAACAACATAACAAAAATGTCTGTTGTACATCTTTTTATGGGTTCATTGACAAACAAAACAATACAAAAAGGTAAATGTCCAAATCAATCATGCCTATTCTAAAGTGTTCCTTGTTTGTTAGTTCTTGTGGATGTGTCAGTTCTTGACTGTTTCTCCAGATCTGAATCTGTTCTGACTTTTGATTTTTCTGCCTGTAGCCCCACAACTTACTTCAGTACCATACAGACCAGCTGAGTTTAGGTCACGGCAGGGTAAGTGCATCTCAATGTCGTGAAGTATGCAATGTTTGAAGAAATGGATGTTGACTATGATTATGCAATTTTGTCTATAGTAATAATGAATTAAATATCTTAGCAGTTTTTTTGTTTTAGTATCGCATATATATATATATATATATATATATATATATTTATAATTATGTATATGTTGTTTTATATCAGCTTCTCTGAGATTACTTTAAAATGTTTAATTTGTTCTGATCATAAATGTTCATTCAGTCTTAGTTAGTCCCTTAATCCTAACCATTACAGAAAACATTCTGTTTTAAAACTTTCAGGTTTTACTATACTTCACTATCTCTCTCTCTCTCTCTCTCTCTCTCTCTCTCTCTCACACACACACACTGACTGAGATGTTACACTAACACTAACATGAGATGAGATTGACACAATGGTTATGTTTGAAAGGAAATTCTAGTTCACTTGCTCACTCCATACTGAATATACACTGTATACAACGTACTTTTCTTTTTAAGGCATTATTCCATGATAAATGATTCAAAGTAGTATGCTGCATTGTTGCCGTATGCAGGGCTGTACGCAGGGTGTTATAATTACAGCGGTCCCAAATTTGAGCTTGATAGGAGGGTTGGGGACACGTCCCCCACTCATTCACAATATGTGCTCATTCATTATTACTCTTGTGCCTAATATGATGAAAACGACTTTGTTGACGTTTCTTGTCTCATCACATTTACAGTTACAAATTGCCTGGTAAGAAAAATAGTATAGACTTTTCTTTTCAGTCTCATGTCAGTGTGTTTTAAAGCTCTGATTGTGTCTGTATGGATGCGTGTGTTTTGTGTTTCCCTGACCACAGAGATTTTCTTGTCACTTCACAGTTGAATGCATTTGAGGTGTTGATTTGACCTAATTAAGATATGAAAGTGTTTTGTTCTAGGGAAGATGTGGTCAGTGCTTCTTCTCAATCAGTGTGGATTTCTTGCATCTGCAAGAATGTGTTTGTGGCATTTGCTAAGACAAACGTCACAACATGACATCAATTCAGAGCAATTCAGTAATGTTCACTGGAGTGCAAAAAACTCTCTTGTGTCTTTTTATGGGTTCATTGACAAACAAAACAATACAAAAGTAATTGCAAAAAATGTCCAAATCAATCCATCTCTATTCGAAAGCTTTTCTTGTTTGTAGTTCCTTTTAGATGTGGCTGTACTCTACTAGACTTTAAATCTGCTCAGGCCCCTAAGCGTGCAAAGCCTAAGGGATGGCTGGGTAAGTGCACTTCAATGTAATTCTACTTTTATGAAAGAGTGAAGTATGTCATGTTTGAAGAAATCACTGCTTTCATTTCATTTCATAAAACCTCACCAAACCACATCACTAAACAGAGAGCACTAAATGATTCCCTGTCACATAACAATAACCAAGATGTGAAATTAATTTGTTTTTCTAGGGAGTCTACCTAAAGCCCTGTTTAAAAAACATGGTAAGATGAATCATATTGAATACTCTTCTCTTGTTGTTTTGTTTTTAGCTGTTTTTTGTGTTTGTTATGCAGATTTGCATGTGAACATTTAAATAGGCTATATATATATATATATATATATATCTGTTTTATGGTAAGAATGGTGCTGTGTAAGATGTATAAGGACACACACATTGAGCCATGTTATACATATTTGACTTTTTTAGAGGTGTAAATGTAATTTTTTCTAAAGCAATATTCTCATCAGTGTTTTATCAGCTCTTACTTAAATCAGCGTATTTGTTATATTTGCGCCATTAAATTGATTTCCTGAGCATTTCGTACATTTATAAAGGGCAATTTCTATTAAATATAAAATCTTATTTAACGTCATCTTTCATGTCAAATAATAATAACACACTATAGGGCTGTTAGCAAGTGAAATGAAATCAGTATCAACTTTATCAAATGAAATCAGAACTTTAGAAGGGGATCGAGGATGATTTCAGACACAGTTAGTCACGTGTCGCCACCTGTTGGTGTAACAATATACCCTGTAAAAAGACTGAAAAATCTCACTCAAATCACTGAAAATCCTCACCATTATACAGTTTTTACAATGACTAGGACACTTTTCTCAATACTTAGGTCTCTTTTTCAGAACGCTCTTCAAAAAATCTTCAATATTAAAAAATCTTATTGAATAATTTTGTACTGTAATGTAAACATGGACCATGTAATATTATTCTGAAAAGAAATCGTGTTATGCTTCCTGCTGTTAGTGTTTTATAGGTCATTGAGTGACAAAATTGTGTTTGTTGGGTGAAAACCTTTGCTAGTGTTAAGGAAGAATGAGTTGATTTGAGACATGAATGAAGTGTTTTGGAAGTGCATTTTCAATGTGAAATGTACCGCTGTGCCAATCTGAAAGTTGGTAAAGAGAACTGTGTGAAGAGTTTTGAAAAACCAACCCAAATATTGAGAAATGGGTCCTAGCAATTGTAAAAAACTGTAATCTGTCTGGAACAAACACAGACATTATTTTGTGTTAGCTTGACTGACCAAATAATTAGGGGCCAAGCAGCGAGGGTGTATCCGTTGGCGTTCTTCTTCTTCCGTTTCTTCTTCCGCTCTGGAAGTCTGTGACACCCATAGAACCTTATGGGAAAGCTGTGAAATTTGGTACACAGATAGAGGACAGTCTGAACTGTCACTGAAGCAAATTTGGAGTCTCTAACTCAATCCCTCAAGCCCCTCCAGCTGTCCAAATTTGCTCTCATGTTTATGCTAATAACTTTTGAACCTTAAGGGCTAGAATCTGTAAGAGGAGACTGTATCTCCTCAGTGCTTTATCATATTCTGATCAAACTTAGTGCATGTCATCACAAGCATGACCTGAGGTTACATTCTGCGTTTCGGTGCCACCTACTGGTCTGGAGATATGAAAAATGGCTATTTTTGCTAACTTCCGTTAGATTCAGGGTATCATGCCGAGTTGAATGGTATCCAATTTTCCCATATCAGCCATTTTTGGCATCAGCCATTTTGAGTTTTGTTGTAAAATGCTGTATTTTATGAACATATTAGCGTATCATTACGAAACTCTGTGTGTCTTCGGCGCCGTGTGCTGAGAGTAGTGAAAAAGTTTCGGGGCAAATTTATAACATCATTCCCAAAAATGCTAATAACTTTTGATTAAATTAGCCTTTTGTAATGAATCTTCTCTTAATAGATTCCTTGGGTCATGCCAAGAACGTAGCAAAGATGGCCAAATCCATTTTGATTTTCTTTCAAAACCTACTTTTACAAACTCCTCCTGGACTGTCTGATTTTCACCAAAATCAAATTCATCTTCAGACTCTGCTGACAAAAAGTTATCTATTTCATGTCGATAGATGAAATCTTTTTTGTATACCATATACAAATTGAGGCATGATGCCAAAACGACTCTTGAGGCTGTATATCTGCAATGCTTCGGCATATTGACACTGAGCTTTGGATGTGTCATTGTCACCTCACTCTGACCACACCACATTAATTTGTTTACAGTACTTATTGGTTGGTGAGAAACCATTAAATCAAATTATTAGTGACTAGTGTTGTTTTTTCTTTAGAGATGGAGAGATCCTTATGTGGTTCTGCAAGAAAAAATTCAGAGCTTTTCTTGTTTGCTTAATTATTATTCCCGTTTGTTCATCTTTGTTCAATTTTTTTTTTTGACAGATTCCCAGAAGTTTCAACAATCAGCAAGGAACCATGATGAAAAAGACTACTATTATTCTAGACTTCCAATGGAGAGTAAGTGAATCAAACAGACACACTAAATGCAATTTCATAAACTTCTGTCAGGGCTTCAACATTGTGATGTACACACATTTATCATTTAGAGATCACTAAACAAATGTGTTTCATTTGTTCAGATCATAAATGTCTCATTTTCAGTCCGTTACTGTTAATTTGGTCTGAAAGAAGAGAAACATATCGGCCATTTTGGGCATCGGGAGTTTTGACATTAAATGCTGTATTAGTGTATTGTTACGAAACTCGGTATGTCTTCGGCACCGTGCCTTGACAGTACTCAAAAAGTTTCCAAAAATGCTAATAACTTTTGATTAAATAAGCTTATTGTAATCTTAATAAATTCATTGGGTCATCCCAAGAACATAGATACCAATTTTTTTAATATTTGGTCAGACTTCCAGTTTGCCATTTTGATTTTCTTTCAAAGCCTACTTTTACAAACTCTACCTAGACCATTTGTCCAATTTTCACCAAAATCTTCAGACTGTGCCGACAAAAAGTTATCTATTTTGTGTCGATAGACGAAAAACGTTTTTGTATACCGTATACAAATTGAGGCATGAAGCCAAAACGACTCTTGAGGCTGTATGTTTACAATACATCGGCATATTGACACCGAACTTTGCATGTGTCATTGTCACCTCACTCTGACCTCACCACATCAGTTAACCTATTCGTTAAATGTGAGAAACCATTCAATCAAATTATTAGTGACTGTATTTGATTTTTCAGTCATTTTGCCTAAAATAATCTTAATATGTTTGTATTTGCTCATTGTTGCAGTTGTTCTGATGCTCTCAGCCATGCTGGCATGACTTGTCGTGCCTTCTTTGTGATTGGCCTCTTAATTGCTGCTTGCAACTATATATAGTGTTGCATTAATTTAATATATAGCTTTACATAAGCATTTGTGAGTGTTGTTTTTTCCTTTGAGATAACGAGATACTTATATGGTTCTGCAAGAAAAAATTCAGAGCTTTTCTTGTTTGCTAAATTAATATTTCCGTTTGTTCACTTTTGTTATTTCTTAATATCTGAATGTGGTGGAATTTTTCCCCCCCCATTTTTAATTTTTTTCTATATTTTTCTATACAGATTATTCTTATGATGAATGTTATTCATCACTTTCAAGAACAAGTAAGTGCATCAAACAGACACACCAAAGGCCATTTCACAAACGTCTGTCAGAGCTTCAACATTGTGATGTACAACATCATTTATCATTCAGAGATTACTAAACAAATGTTTCATTTGCTCAGATTATTTCATGCCTCATTTTCATTTTGTTACTGTTCATTTTTGTTCTGCAAAAAATAGAAACAGTCATTTTGGAGAACACTGTTAATGTTTGTGGAAATATATTTCTTTAGATTTACTATAGAGACACGAATTCTCTTGTTTTCTGTCTTTTCCATTTGCGCAGGAACAGATCAGCCTACCAGAGGGTAAGACAATTTTTGTGATATCTGTGTGTTTGTGTTTCAAATTCTATGTGTAACTCTAACGGAAAGTCATCTTATGGTGAATGATTGTTGTTGTCAGTTGCAGCAATACTACTGTGCCGTCTCTTCAAGCAAAATCTCTAGGCAAACAAAGGGGTATGCTAACACACACAGGCATTGGGTTTCCATGTTTTATGGGGATTTTCCACAGACAAGGATTTTTATACTGTACAAACTGTATGTTCTGTCCCCTAACCTTAAACCTATCCATCACAGAAAACCTTCTTCATTTTTACATTTTCAAATAACTTCATTTACTATGATTTATAAGCTTTTTTCCTCATGAGGACCAAAAAAAGAGAGAAAAGGTTACTAGAACAGACCGAGAATGAGCGAGAACACGGGGTATAAATACATGGATCAAACAAAGAGAACTAATGAGTAAATTAACAACACACAGGTGAATGAAATGACTGTATTGTTACTGAGAAACACAATACAGCATAAATGTTACACCCACCTAGTTCACAATTTGTGTATTTAAATATCAAATTTCAGGATTTTTGTTGAACAGTTTTTCAAGAACGCACATGTGACTTCTATTTCTCTCTCGTTCTCTGTATGTGTGTTCAACTGCAGACGTGTTACTCCAGCTGGTTTCTCTCCAGAAGGCGTCCGGCTGCTGGGAGCTGGACGACACACTGGCTGATGTGTTTGGGAAGACGGAGGATGAGCTGACCAATCAGAAACCAGCACAGGTGAGAGATGTGATGAGATCATAACACAGCGATGATTGTGTCCAGTAACAGATGCAGTGGATGATGGTTTGTACACAGGTGGATGGGTCAGTATGGGCCACTCTCCTGGCTCTGATCTGGTTATACGGCTGTAAAACAGACCAGCAGGTCGAGTGGCAGTTTGTGGCCATGAAGGCAGCGTCATGGATCGGCTCTCAGAAAGGTGGGATCTCCATCCCAGAACACGTTCAAATATCTTCAGTTCTTTGACACACACTGATGATTTGTGTGTGTGTGTGTGTTTCAGTGGGAGATCTGTCTCAGTGTGTGTGTGTGGGGAATGTCCTGCTCGGATGTCATGTGACCGAAGCGACTCTGGGAATCTGATGATGTCAGTGTTTCTACTTCCTGTGCCGCCAGAAGACAAAAGAACTTACATTTATTGTTACTGAACTTTGCTTCATGTTTTATGAACATTTAGGCCGTTTTACTACTTTTTTACTGACCAAATTATAAATGTATGTAATCTGTGGCAATATTTTTAGTCACTTTGACCCAGAAACGCATTTTGAGTTTATGACATATTTTAGTAGGTCAAAACCAAGAAACGAAGTTCGCATTTTAGCACTTCCGGCTCCATCGTCCCGAAACCAATGAGTTTTTGGTTAAATGCCTGAAATAAGTTTTGTGTTAAACACAAGCTGAAGATATTTACATGCTTAATTCTATGATAAAATACATCAGTAATACCCCTTTGATTTTTGAAAGTTTATACTTGTAAAAGGTGTTTGCTAACAAGTGGATAATGGGTTTTCAGGGACATTAAACATCATCAGACGGACGGCTAAACTCATCTACTCACTGGTCTGCTTTCACAGCCTTGTTGTGTTTATAATCGCATTATTATTTGTAATTAAAATTCTAACTTAAATTTTTACGCAAAATATTTTTAAACAAAGACTGGACAAGTTGTTGGGGATGTTGAAGTCACGTGACCATGGTGTAGTTTGTTTATAGCCTACCTTTAGCTTTTTACTTCTGCCAATTGTATTTACGCTTTAAGATTCATAAAACTGTGTTCATTTGTGAAGATTATCATCACAATGAACGAAACGAATCATAAGCTTTTGTCAGTCACAGACCTTGGCAATAATTCAAATAACAATGGAAAAATCCAATTGGGTTTTTGATGAGAGTATCGGTGTGGTGCAAACTTCTGGGTTGACCTACAAATATATATATATACATAACCGATCATCTCTTTATACTAGTTCATTTATAGCATCAAATAAACATGAATGAACATCAGAAGGAATGTTGTTTCAAGCGTGGAAAGACGTGAGGACACACAATTGTTCAAGTTCACCAACTTTAATCTACTAACTCCCCTGACTGCTTTGTCAGGCAAAATGGCGGATTCGGGGTTATGATTGGTCAGATCACCTGTCAATCAAACTGTTTGCGAAGGCGGTTTGCTACCTGGTTGTCTAATCCTAAACCTGTTCTGGGTATTTAGGGGGGTGACAATCTGTCAGTAGGTCTGAATTGGACACAACAGGTGTACCGTGTTCTGAAATATTCTATGGCACTGGGCGGGGCATACATGAATATTCATGAGATTCCTGTTTCACGTTTAAGTGACTAAAAATGTTAGTACATGTTCTATTGTTTTATCTATTCACATTTGTTAACAATTGCGGTCATTCATTTGCCCTAAGTAGCCTAAATGAGTTTACTGCTGTTAAGTGTTTTGTTGTATTCTTGTGTTTTGCCTTTAAAGGTATGGTGGCATTGGCCTAATAAAAAAAATTGTGTGAAAACTAAAATCTTGCTCACTGTATTAAAAGTGTATGTTGAGAAATAAAGAATAATATCAAGTAGGCTGCTAATAACTCCTTCAGACAAGATATTTCACAGACAAAAGGTGTTTCCAAGGTGCCACGTGACTGGACCTCAACCTACAATCAGATGTTATTTCATGGGTATAGAGAAGCTGTTTGCAATGGATGCAGCAGTTATAGGTCTATACAGTACATACTGTACTTTATTACATTATATTCCTGAAATCCACTCTGAATCCTCGTTTTGCTGGGATCAGGTAGTCTATCACAATCCAACTAAAACATTTGAACGACTCTCTTTATAATTTATGGTCTTGATTTGAACTTTCGCCTCAGTGTACGCGTGCACGTCGCTTCTGCGCACAACCTAGTTAATATTCATGAGGCTATTTTTGCTCTTCATATTAAGAGCGCCGAGGTGATTCAGCGACTTCGGCAAATCATCCCACCGATAGACTGGAAAAACATCCCACCCCTTCTCTTAATATTTGGCCGCGTTAGAAGCTTTCGAAAACAACGATTTACTGATTAAATGAGTCGGTGTGTGAAGATTTGAAGCTGATTTAAAGGCAGTTGGTTTCGCTGTTTTAGTTTCACTTTCGATTTGAATCCGACGGAGCGTCAGAATGATCTGCGGTCTTGTGACTGAGAAAAACGAGCCAGGTATGAATTATTTGTTTACTGTCGCTGGTTTCTTAAATTAAAACGTTTGTAATACGCAGGAGAGATTTTTTTCATTCAGGGAAGTTTGTCTCGAGGGTTTTTATCTCGATATACTTTCTCAGTATTTAACCAAATTGAGCACATGACAAAAATACTATAGTAATTCATAAAAGTGTTTTTGAACCATACTGTAGTAAAGTACTTTAATTTTGTGGTAATTCCAGTTTCTGTTGGTAATATGACAACTATAGTAATACTGTACTATTAAGTTTAGGGTATATTATACTACATTACACTACAGTTTACTGTAGTAAAAACTAAAGTATACTACTACAGTTTACCAGTTCACTATAGTTAATACTACTGTATGCTGTAGCATTCATTATAGTCTGGACCTATAGTATGGTTCAAAAACACTATAGCATTTACTATAAATTACTGTTGTATTTTTTATGTGAGGTGTGTTTGTGATGTTGTTCTGCTGTATTTGTGATGTTGTTGTGTTGGTTTGTGTGACTCAGTGCCTCTGAAGAGCATCTCAGTGGAGGTTCGGGTTCAGGATCATGTCTCCACAGTCTCCTCCACTCTGCAGTATGTGAATGAGGAAGAGCGCCCCCTGGAGGCCTTGTTCGTCTTCCCTCTGCCTGCTGATGCTGCTGTCTGCCACTTCAGTGCCAAGATCGGAGAGCAGGAGATTGTAGCAGAAGTGGAAGAAAGAGAATCAGTGAGTCCAAATGTAAGTCTTATTGGGATATATTTTTACTGTGCACCACGTGACACAACTGTATCTTGCAGGCGAGGGATCGGTATGATGACGCTGTGAGTTCGGGTCAGCAGGCGTTTCTGTTGGAAGAGAGCGCAGAGAGTCCTGATGTGTTCAGACTGAGTGTCGGGTGTCTGTCGCCGGGTCAGAACGCTGCCGTCACCATCATCTACGTCACCGAGCTCGCTGTGCAGGCCGACCACTCGCTGCGCTTCTGTCTGCCGGCTGTACTCAACCCCCGATACACACCAGCAGGTTCTACAGCAGCTGCTGACACACACTTTACTAGTGGAGAGAAGATGATTCTAACTCTGTGTGTGTGTGTGTGTGTGTGTGTGTCAGGTTCAGGAACTGGTATCGTCTCAGAGATTTCATCATGTGGATCTGTTCCCTACACGCTGGCTCTCAGTGTCCATGTGAGCTCTCCAAAGCCCATCTCCAAACTAGAGTCCAACTGCTCTCTGGATCCTCTAGTGTTCCTCCACTCGGATCACACTCAGGCGACGGTACTGTGTGTCTTCGTGTGTTTATCTGGATGTGTGAGCGCAGCAGTTTTATTCATGTGTTTTGATGTGTAGGTGAATCTGAGTCCTGGTCACATGTTTGATAAGGACGTTGAGCTGTTTGTGTACTATCAGGATACCCATCAGCCCTCTGCTATAGTGGAGGCAGGAGTGGCCACTGCCCCATCAGGTATGACCTGCAGCTCACAGGGATTATGGGATTGAGTGATCAGAGTGTCACCGACTCTTTCTCTCTGTTTCAGGCTCTCTGATGAAGGACCCAGTGGTCATGATAAGTTTGTACCCAGAGTTCCCAGAGGAAGTGATGTCATCACTGGCAACACAAGTAGAGTTTGTTTTTGTGATTGACAGATCAGGTAGTATGGATGAAGAGATGCATCATGGGAAAGGAGCACAGACACGCATAGAAAGTGCAAAGGTAAGATTTAAAATGTTCATTCGGCTCTGTTGAAATTAGACGGTGTTTTTAACACAGTATCTCGTGATGATGTAAATAACAGCAGAAATGCAGAAGTTATTCCTCTACACAAACTCCATGAGTTTTACAATCGAGTAGGCAGACTTTACATATATAGACCGAAAATTTACTTAAAACTCAAAGAAAAATTAGCCAAGTACTAACTTGGTAAATTTGTTGATCAAATATTCAAAGTCTTTTCCTTCTAGCTACTAGATTATCAACAGGAGAAGCTCAAATTAAAACCACGTAAATCTCAATGTTTGGATGATATACCAAATGAGGCAAGACACATTCAATCTGTCCATGTCTCTCTGTAGGACACTCTGCTGTTACTGCTGAAGAGTCTTCCCATGGGATGCTACTTCAATATCTATGGATTTGGCTCTTGTTTTGAGTCCTTCTTCCCGTTAGTAACTAGATCTTCATTCATAGATATTCAGTTTTGAAATGTGTCAGAGGAGATGAGATGATTGTCTGTCTTTGCAGTCAGAGTGTCGAGTACAATCAGGACACAATGGATCAGGCTCTGAAGAGAGTGAAGGAAATGCAAGCAGACATGGGCGGCACAGAGATTTTACAGCCTCTAAAACACATCTACAGTCAGCCCTGTTACCCCGACCACCCCAGACAGGTTCAACAACACCTCAACTTCTCAGTGACATTGGTGTTAAAGTATAAACAAGTCTTATTAATCAGAAGTTTTTCTCTCTTCAGCTGTTCATCTTCACTGATGGAGAGGTGGGAAACACTAAAGAAGTTCTGGACCTGGTGAAACATCATGTTCACTCTCACAGGTAAAGGTCTGCTGGGTTTGATCTTCCCATCATTCATATCTTCATCACTCATGCCGTTTTTCCACTGTGTGGTACTACTCGGCTCGGCTCGCTTTACTTTTCTACTGCAGTTAGTACTGCTTCAAAGTGGATGGGATGAAGACTGACCATCATAGTTCTGCCGCCTCTACTGCCGTGGATCCGCTCCTCATCTACCAGAGAGTCTGCACCTCGTCTACTGACCACAGCCATCTATTTTTTCAAGTTGCGTGCGACGGTTGTTTAAAGCAAGTCGTTTCACGAACAAATGATCCTGCAGTGGCTGTTACTGTTTAAATCTAGCGGGTTTGGTGTCTCATGTTTCGAATCCAATGATGCTGGTAGTGACGATTCTCTCTGACCAATCAGTGATCTGCAGTGTTTACACGTCACATTTAGTATCGGTACGGCTCGCTTGGAACCTCTACCAAGGTGGTACTACGTAAGTGAGCCACACCGAGCTGTACCTTGAAAAGCTCCAAAAAGGGGGCCGTATCGAGCCGTACCGAACCGTATCATGCAGTGGAAAAGAGCCAATACACTAACAGAGTTTATTGTGTGTTCAGGTGTTTCTCATTCGGGATTGGTGAGGGTGCAAGTACCGCCCTCATCACAGGAATGGCCAGAGAGGGATCTGGTCACGCTCAGTTCATCACAGACACCGACCGCATGCAGCCCAAAGTAAAGCTCTCCACTGGATTTCACAGGCACAAATGTTTCCTGGTCAAGTGTCTCAATGGTTTCTCTTTCTCGTCACACTATATCAGGTGATGCAGTCCCTCAGGTTTGCGCTGCAGCCCGCTGTGGTTAATATCTCTGTGGATTGGACCCTTCCAGATGGCATTACTGTTGACACACTGTCTCCACCCTTCGATGTGCTCTTCCAGGGTCAAAGGGCACTCATTTACGCCCAACTTAAAGGAGAGGTGGGATGATGCAGCATGTGTTTCTTTAATTAGAATTAAGGCGTGTTCACACTTGGCATGTTTGGTTTGATTAAAATGAACTGTGGTGCGATTGCTCTGTTGGTGCAGTTCATTTGAACAAGTTTAAACGCCATCTGAACCCTGGTGCGCACCAAACAAGCGGACCTAGACCGCTGAAAAAATGGGTCTCAGTCCGCTTCCAAACAAATTCTGGTGTGGTTCGACTGTAATATGAACGTAACACGGACCTTAGACATCTAAATGAACCAAAACCAGGACGTGAAGTCAAAAGACGGCATTGTACATAATGTACATAATGTTGCCCATGGCAGTTTGGTCAGATCTTCATTTGTGTGTGTAACGGAGGGATTTCTACCGCTCTTTTGACTCCTTTACACATTTTATAAGCTCTTCATGAGTTCTCAGCTGGTTAAAATACCATGTACGCACATAAAAGGAGCGCATTTAGCCAACGCAAATATACATCATAAAAGCCTTTTTTATTTTGTTTTGTATCTTTAGGTTTGGTGTTAAAAATGTCAATGTGAACGCAAAGCGAATCAGGACTAAATGTATACTTTTCTCGTTTGGACCAAAAGAACCAAGAGAACCAAACTACGTGTGTGAAGTGTGAACACCTCATTTGTTTAGATTATAAACATCTGCCTTTTCTCTCTTTTATAGAGTTCAGGAGGCTCTGAGGGAGCAGTGACAGTCAAATACAGTCTTAAAGATCAACCAGTAACAAACCAGCTCCACTTCTGCCTCCAACCAACTGAGGAAACAGGGTAACACACACTATTGCCGCGTTTCCACCAAAATTACCGGGAACAATTTGTCCCAGGAACTTTTCCCCCAGACCTGTTGCTGTCTGCGTTTCCATTGTCTAAAGAACCGTGAATATTAGGCAAGTGACGTAGGACTGCATGCGAATAAATGATGCAAAGACGAACTGCTGCACGCTTGAATTTCCCTCAGAAACCCACCAGTACCACCCGAATTATTACACATTATTACAAGCTTAAAGTTGTATAAGAAGGAGATAGTTTTGAACACTGGCTCGTTATGTACTTGCTCGAATTTATTTTGATTAATTTTTAACCCAAACAAGTTATGGACCGCAGCTTTTAACAAATTTTTAATTGTTATAGTTCATTATTGATTCCCCACCCTTGAAAAGCACTGAATTTCACTCTTTACGAACTCTGTTTGTAGTTTAGGAATCATTTAGCTCTAATTCATGAGCTGATCACACTGGAAACCTCAGTGTAATGGAGGTCCCACCACTATTTAATAAAAACATTTTAAAACTTTTTCTTACGAAATCAATAATCCATCACAATATATATTGTGATACTTCATTTGATTATCAATTTAGTGTTTTTATTTTTCGACACAAACTTTTTTTAATATCAGACAATTATTGGTTTTCAGCTATATCATGAAAATAATTATCTTGTCTTATTACTGGCCAGAATTAATATTTGTGTATTCCTATAAAAAGCTTCTTTTTTACTTACAATATGGTACTAGTTCATTGCATCTGGGTTTTGCTTTTCTAAACCCATAATAAATCCCAGTAAACACAGTTTCCGTTGCAGGTTGGCCGTCCACCGGCTGGCGGCTCGGACCCTGATCCGTTCTCTGGAGCAGAAGGAGAGGTCAGGTGATGCAGATGTTGAGGGCATCAGGAGCAGGATCGTGGAGCTCAGTGTTCAGGCAGGAGTGAGCAGTGTTCATACAGCCTTCATTGCCATTAATAAAGACAGCAGACAGACTGTGAAAGGACCCCTGCTGCAGAGAAGAGTGCCGACACGCGGTTAGTGCTCTGATTGTGTCTGTATAAATTGCTTTTACTGTCACTTGACTGTTTACAGCAGTACATTTGATGTGTTCACCTCGCTAATATGAGAATTCAAATGTTTTTCAGATGTGTATCTACAATGTGCCTTACAAGGTAAGATGAACAACAACTGTTTTGTCAATCTGTTATTTGTATGTATGACGCTCTACCTGTCTGAACTTTAGCCACGCTTGCCTGAATTTATGTTTGTCATGGTTAAATTTTGTAAAGAAATTATAATATATACATTTTTTTTGTTCAACTTTTTAAATTGAGAAATCAAATGTTTTACAGATTTGTCTTTTTGTGCGGCGAGATCCCTTGATGGCATCGATGAACAATCATTTCGCTGCTCAAACACGTTTCGTTCAGTTCGTATGAAGGCAACAAAAGGTAAAGGACCCGATGAACTCATGGTGAAGTACTTTTTTCTTCACTTGAGGGTAAAAAGTTTAAAATACTTAATCAGGAGCGGAAACCGTGTCCTAACCAGACATGCTTAAACACATAATAAAAGGCGTCTTCTCCATGTTAATCCGAGGATTTCACCAGCTGAGACGGCGACGCAACTATTCTATATCAACACCTTTTTAAAATAGGGAAGGAAACCAGTTTAAATAATAGTCTCAGTCATAAATGTTTTCATATCTGTGAAATGTCTGTTGTTACTGAGTAAGAAAATCATAGTTTTCATTTGAAGTCTTTTTTTGTGTTGTTTTTTCAGTGACTGCACCCAAACAGAAGATTGGATTAATGACACGTAATACAATGAACACAGTGTCACTAATGTGAAACACAAATGCAGCGCCGCCTCATGGTTTATGATCATTGTTTGTCATTTGCAGAGGTCCAGAATTTTTTCAGCCGTTTTAAGACTGCTGCCCCGACTGCTCAGACAGAGTCTCAAATCAAACATTATGGTATTTACACACACACACACACACAAATAATTGCCAAACACAACATGAGATGGACAGTGTCTAAAACTAAAGTCTAGCTTCTTACTGAATACTGCACAGAATAAAATTTAAATTACCTGCTATTCTTTAAAAAAAACGAACCATTATTCCACGATCAATTTTTGACAAGGACAAAAGTCCTTCCAAACAAACTTCATGCACATAATATGTACAATATAATTGTGTTCAGCCGCTCCTGATCCCCCAAAGGACGTGTTACTCCAGCTGGTTTCTCTCCAGAAGGCGTCCGGCTGCTGGGAGCTGGACGACACACTGGCTGATGTGTTTGGGAAGACGGAGGATGAGCTGACCAATCAGAAACCAGCACAGGTGAGAGATGTGATGAGATCATAACACAGCGATGATTGTGTCCAGTAACAGATGCAGTGGATGATGGTTTGTACACAGGTGGATGGGTCAGTGTGGGCCACTCTCCTGGCTCTGATCTGGTTATACGGCTGTAAAATAGACCAGCAGGTCGAGTGGCAGTTTGTGGCCATGAAGGCAGCGTCATGGATCGGCTCTCAGAAAGGTGGGATCTCCATCCCAGAACACGTTCAAATATCTTCAGTTCTTTGACACACACTGATGATTTGTGTGTGTGTGTGTGTTTCAGTGGGAGATCTGTCTCAGTGTGTGTGTTTGGGGAATGTCCTGCTCGGATGTCATGTGACCGAAGAAACTCTGGGAATCTGAAGACGTCAGTGTTTCTACTTCCTGTGCTTTAATTCAAAGACTTAAATCAACAGCATGGGTTCATCAGTGGAATAGCTTTATAGCATGAAATTCAGACTAAATACAGCAAAACTAACCAAAATGCTTTAAAAATGCCCCATAATGGAGATACCACTTACTGCATTTGTAATCATCTTTGTTTAAAACAGAACAATGATTAATAACTGTTTTTCTCATGCTATACATTTATATCTGTGACTTTACTCCTGTATTTACCACTGCTTTGTCCAATAAATCAAACATTTTCACTCATGTAATTAAAGCTGCCCCCTTAATAGTCGACTAACCGTTAAGACCCGTTCATACCAAGAACGAGAACTATAAAGATAACTAGATTTCCGTCCACATCAACGAACAATAACAGTCTGTTTATTTTAATCTCACGCGCTGCCGTTTCAAAGTGTACAACATATTTTTGCTGTTCTTGTAGTATTTACACGGCTTTAACCAGCAGATGTCCTCAGCATACTGTTTCGAGCTAATCTAACAGTGAATTTATCTGAGGAAGTCAAAGTGGAATAAAAACAACGTCTAGCCTTTTCACAACAGCTTCAAAGGAAACAAGACAATGTTATGCTAGCTAGCTAGCGCTGGACACCTGAGGTAAATTTTCTTACACTGTTTACTAGCCTGGCATAACGATCTCATCGTTAACACTCACCATTTATTCCGAGGGTATGACCGATTGTTTTCAATATATCCATTTTCTTTAAAGTATCCTTGAAAAGGGGGTTGGAATTGTCAAACTGGTACTTTTTCTGGACCTCGGCGATTAACTTCTCCGCGATGTCGTCCGCCATTTTAAACGCGCGAGTCCTTAAATTACAACGGATTTTGATTGTCTGTCAGTGTTTCGTTAAACAACAACAAATAAATCGTTGCTGAACAACAGTAAAGCTTGGTAACGGTGTTCTTCCTTACATTGATCAAACCGGAGTTGACACTGATGGAGAGACTCAGGAAGAAGTTACAACTTCTAGACGTTTCTGAACGGTTAGTAGATAAATTTGTGTAGTTGTGGAGTTGATTCAACTCATCACAAGCATGTGCCGTCATGTTAATCTTTTGTCGGCATCTTCCAAGAATGCCAAGTGATCAGAGCGATAACAGCGTTTGTCTGTTTCTCAACCTCATCTTCCCTCTCCTTCTACTCATATTAACCCTCTATAACCCTGTCGTCTGTTGTTCAGGATGTTCAGAGCTTTTCTGATTGACTGAGATCCCGTCTAGATAAAGCTGCACTGAATGAACCAACGCCTGACAAAACAACAGCAGGACCAACACCATTCATGATTATTTAGCTTCATTTGGCAAACCTGTTGCTTCTTCCATTTGCCTGAAGTGGAGCAGAGAAGATGTTGGTGTGATTTGAGCGCTCTATATAGACATCATTTTCACATCTTCACACTCCACAATATGGTTCATGTTTCCACTAGTCAGAAGCAAAATTATGTTGCCTTGTAAGATTTCTCATTTTGACCAAATTCTGAAGCAGTGAACATCCTTCTCAAGTAATGTAATCCCAGAATACATTATAATGCAATATTGATTTCATAACTATATCTGTCTGATCACAAATGAAAAACTATTTCACTCGATTCTTGTGTTCAATGTATTTTTGTGCTTTATTGGAGGAAGTCAATAACTTCAGACTATTTTGTATTTAATATAAGCATTAGCTGATTCACTTATGATCTCTTGAGGAGCATTTTGATGTTTATGACGCTGCATTAGAAGCTTCAAATCATAAACGGTACATAAATATCAGCTAAAACACTTTAGCTTTCAAAAGAAGCTGCATTTGCCAACAATAGAGAGAAAAGCACTGAAACAGCTTCTGTGTGTCTGTGAACATGAACATAAATCTGAGATTAACACAGAAATTACAGAATTATTCAGAAAGTTGTGGAGACAAATCTTTGACAAAATAATCAAAAACACTATTTCAATGTTAATCACATATCAATATAAGTGTTAAAGCTCTGCTAATGTGATTTACAATTAACTTCATCACTCAAGGTTAAAACAACTACATAAACCTTTTAGTTTGTCATATTTATCATTAAATATTGTCAAAATTATAAATGTCAACATTTAAGACACAATTTCTCCATTAATTTTATATAATTCAAGTTTTCTTAGTGTCTTCATGTTTATCATGCTGTTTTACTCTTCTTGGGAAAAGTTTTGGGATCTTGGGTAAAGCAAGTGTTCGTCTGGTTCCTGAATGTTCCTCAGACTCCGGGATGGACCGCAAAGACCCGAATCCTGAGCTGTGAGATGACACTTTTGAGCGTGAAGAACTAAAAACTGAATCTCTGTCTGCTGATGATAGTGATCTGAATGAACCGTAACCAGAACTTCCCACAGACCTCGTGTCCGATCGCTCATCTCCACTCACTGAGGAACAAAATAAATCAGTAAAAGACTTAAAACTCTTATAGAACAAAATTCTGACATTTAAATGTTCCTCAAAATATTGTAGCCTATTTTCATTATCAGCTTTAAAACATTAAACAAATACTTTATTCATCAGATGAGATTTTAAAAGTTTTGTTCATGTTTTAGAAACTTTTATTACAAGCCTGATCACTATTTATTACAAGTATATAAAGTTGACCATAAAGATTTATAGAGTCTGAAACTGTCAAAAGGTCTGAAGAACAAATTATTAGTAAAAACGACTAATCAACCTACAGAAGTTAAACTTAATATTACATGTGCTTTTTTATTTTATTTTATATCAGGTTTGCATTTATTGTCATCAATTAAAGTATCAACATTGTTATTTGTGTAAAGATTGATGAAATGAAAGATGTAGAAAGGATCCAGATTTTATTATGGGGAACAATATGTGGTGACAAATTTATGACAATGTAGATTAAATATTATATATTTCACAACAAAGCAGAATCGTGGAAAACGGCTCTAATACTTTAAAAAATGGTCACAGGGAGACTAAAGTTACTGAAAGTGCCAAATAAAACAGAAGAAACTCACTGATTGGTGGTGGTAATTCCATGCTGTTATATCGTCTTATGGCTCCTGACTCATAAACTGAACTTCCCAGAGACCATGAATCAGATCCATCATCTCCACTCACTATAATAATGAAAGCAGATCAGAAGAACATTTACATTCATGTGTTTGACAGACACTTTTATCCAAAGAAACTGACATGAAATATATTCTTCAGTTCATGTGATTGTAATTCATTCAGATGATCAAAACTCTAAATGAGTCAATAGAGGATTCACTTCACTGCAGCACTTTGATTCACACAGAAACAACATTTAATAATTACAATATTCAAGTTGTTTTATTTTGACCCTGAAGCTCTTGACTCGTTTCCTAATGAAGCTGAACAAGATTGAACCTGTTGAGAAACCATCTGATATAAATGACTGTAAGAGATGTTAGTGAGTGTTAGAGCTCAACATGAGGTCTGTGTGACGGACACTTTTAAACTATTTATTTCTACATCTGAAAAGCTCTAGAACAACGAGGAGGAAACACATCAGAGATAGTTTGTAGATAATATTCATACAATTTTATGATTTCACTCACTGGTCTGTGATCTGATGTCTTCACTCCGTTTGTCCAGTCGCTCTTGTGTTTTGTTTCTACCATCCACCTCCTGTAAAATCTTTGTGTCTATTTCAAAATGGCGGCCGTTGTTTTGTGCCACTGTCTCCTCAATCTTCTCCAGCAGCTCCTTGATCTGAGTGTCGTCACTCCTGTTGTGATTGTTGAGAACATGATACCTGTTCCCACATTTGTCCAGCAGCCGCTGGAGATCCTGTCCTTCACTCTCAATGTGCTGCTCTATAGATGTGTCTAACAGAGAGTCTCCATGAGTGAACAGAACTATAGTGTGACTCCAGACTCTCTCACTGAGAAGATCCAGATGATCCTGCACTGATTTTATCTCAGTCTCTGTAAATCCAGTGTCCACACGTATGGTCAGTAGTACAGCGTGTGGTCCTGGAGGACACAGAGACACACTGAGCACAATCTCCTGTTTCAGTATCTCAGGACTCTCCTCTACAGTGTGATTCCTCCACCATCCTGGAGCTTCAATGACAGTGATGTGTCTGTCTGCTACTTCTCCATGTCTCCTCACACACTGAGCAGATCTCTTCAAGTCAAACTCCTCTCTGCCCAGGATGGTGTTTCCTGTTGAACTCTTACCAGCATATCTATTCCCCATCAACACAATCCTCAGATCTGAGAGATGTTGAGCGTCACCTGAAACAAACAGAACAAAACACACTTATGCAAAATGATATTATACTGAGAACATGAATCTGTTTTTGTGTCTGATCTATAAACATTTAATAAATGGTCCATCCATCTCAAGTCATCCAAAAATTCTAAAGATAGTTGCTCAACAATTTTGACTTTTCCTGTAGGTATTGGTAAAAGCAAACAAAGTGAGCTATTCAAAGTTATCTGAAATTGTCACAGATATCAGTCCTGTATGGAAGCATTCTGCTGTAAAACTGATGAGTTTGAGATTCAGCCGGTCAAAGAGCAAGAAGAAATCTGGGGAGAAGTCTACTTTATTTGTTAGTGTTTGGGAAAAAGATAAAATATAAGCATAAGAAATAATACAAATGAACGGTATTTTACAGCAATTATGTTTATAATTGGCATAAAATTGTTTATGCTTGTCAATGTTTCCATCCACTGTTGTGAATTTAAGTTATGGACAAAATGGGAATATTGCATAAAATATTTGCATTAATAAAGCAGCGTTTCCATCTAGTGAGGCAAAGAGAACAAAATCGTCACTTCCTGATAAACTGGTGCTAAATATCACTAATGCCGAGCGAGTTCACACTGCATGATTTTATCCGATTTTCACTCACCAACAGATTTTGTGAAATTGCAGACAAATGCCTGAAATCAGAGGTAAATCGGTGCTCGTTCACGTGAAAATCAGTGTGAATTATCAAAGACGAGATCTGAGAGAATCGACGATGTGTCGCAGACGCCCGTGAGACATTTAACATGCTGAATATCTGTTAAATATCAATCATGTTAAACATCTGGATCTGTGTGCGTCTGCGATTCAAAATCCTGCTGTGTGAAACGTGTTCTGACTGAAAATGACATCGACGATGACCTTCAGCCAATGAGAGAGCAGATACAGAGGAGCAGGAAGTTCAGGAGGAGTTATAGACCTGCGTCTCCCCAACCATTTCCTGCTCCATAATGTTTTTTTCTTTTTCTTCTTTTCACTGAAAATCAGCGCACAGACAATTTAGATCACAAGCTTCTTGCATGCTTATATTTTTAAGCAATGTGTAACATGTGATGTGAAACCCATCGCAGATCCATCATGTGATGTGAACACAGCAGCGACTGAAAGCTCCAGACAGTCTTGTAGTGTGAAAACAACAGTGATCTGACGACTTTGAAAATCCTACAGTGTGAACACGGCATCAGAAAAGACACTGTTTACGATCATTTTTGTATATAATAAATTACTTGTATCTCAGAGCACACAAACGAAACGCAATAAACTCATTTCAGAGGAAGATGACTGCTGTTTGGGAACGCAGTCGTGTAAGACAGTTCTGGAAGGTAATTGTATTATTTTATATTATTTATACTGAACCACTTTGACGACAGATTTTGCTCAGGCATTTCAGACGCTGTGCAACAAGATCGATCCACTGGTTGCTCCAGTTATGACGTCCCATTGTGCAAAATACATTATATTTTTGATGCATCAAGGAATTTATTCTGTAAATGTGTTTCCATCATAGTTTATGCACATGTTTTCTTACTGGATAAAAAAAAAATTCAGACTCAAACAAGTGCATAAATTTTTCAGAATCTTGCTGTTTCCATCTAGAAGTTTTTAATGCCCCATCCCAAAATGTGCATAAAAACAGGTGGATGGAAACAGATTGAGGAATAAACTGCTTTTCAACCAGGGGACAGGTGTCCACTAGAGGACCTCAGCAAACCTCCAAAGGGGACCTAATAACTAAAACTTGTTGTTGGCCAGAAACAAAGACCGTTGCTGTGGTTAAAACAAGTAAAACACAAATAAAAACTGGTTCTTCTGCAATACCAATCCATAGAGCAAAGCACTCAAAGAAAAAAAGAAAAATTAAAAATAGTCAAGCAACCACCATTAGACCACTAGAGATGGACAGACTCTAAAATCTCTTGATAATGAAACAAGTCAGAGATGTCGAGTCATTATCAGACAATAATCCTGACAGGGTGAACAGGACACAAACACGACACTGAATCTGTGAGTTTGCATTACAAATGATGTTCATGAAACGATAAGAGCAGATTTTAAATATTTCTGACCAAGAAACACCAGAAACATCTGCTGTTGATTTCATAATGTCAGGAAACATGACTGACACTGTCACACTGATCCTAAAAGACCCAAGAGCCCCTGGAAGCTGATGTTTGTCAGATTTTAAGATTCTTTAAGTCTCTTAATAATGACGATCTTCCACATGAAAACAGTGAAGAATAACAAAACACAGTCTGTATTATGAAGTCTGTCGACTCACTCGTCTGTGATCTGATGTTTGATCTGAGGTAAAAGCGATTTCTGTTTTCAAAATCACACCCTGTGAAGAACGAGATTGTTTAAGAAATGAAAGTGTTTCTTTCCTTCAGTAACAGTTTTTAGGAGCGTCACTGTGAGCTGCTGTCAGGAAAGCCTCAACAAATAGAGATTAACGACAAGAAGTTCTTGTTATTGTTGCTGTGACTGTTACATGTTCATGATTTACTTCATATACTCAGTGTGAATATCTGCACTATAAAGGATGTGGACTCACTCATCTGTGATCTGATGTTTTCCCTCCTTTTTTTCATCCTCTTCATTCGTTCTTCTGCTCTCTCTTCCTCTGCTCTTCTTCTCTCTTTCACCTCCTGTAAAATCTTTCCGTCTATTTCAAAATGGCGGCCGTTGTTTTGTGCCACTGTCTCCTCAATCTTCTCCAGCAGCTCCTTGATCTGAGTGTCGTCACTCCTGTTGTGATTGTTGAGAACATGATACCTGTTCCCACATTTGTCCAGCAGCCGCTGGAGATCCTGTCCTTCACTCTCAATGTGCTGCTCTATAGATGTGTCTAACAGAGAGTCTCCATGAGTGAACAGAACTATAGTGTGACTCCAGACTCTCTCACTGAGAAGATCCAGATGATTCTGCACCGATTTTATCTCAGTCTCTTTAAATCCAGTGTCCACACGTATGGTCAGTAGTACAGCGTGTGGTCCTGGAGGACACAGAGACACACTGAGCACAATCTCCTGTTTCAGTTTCTCAGGACTCTTCTCTACAGTGTAATTCCTCCACCATCCTGGAGCTTCAATGACAGTGATGTGTCTGTCTGCTACTTCTCCATGTCTCCTCACACACTGAGCAGATCTCTTCAAGTCAAACTCCTCTCTGCCCAGGATGGTGTTTCCTGATGAACTCTTACCAGATCTTCTATACCCCATCAACACAATCCTCAGATCTGAGAGATGTTGAGCGTCACCTGAAACAAACAGAACAAAACACACTTCTTAAGGTGGGTGAGATCTTAAGTTTTCTTTAAAAGTTAGTTCTGTAAGGTTGAAGTCGGACCGTCTGGACTGAAGGACAACTTTTCCCTACGAGAACAAAGGACTTTCCCGATAATTAACATTCGAACACACTCCTGCATAAGTAACAGCACCATCCGAGACGCACCAGACCGAGCAGTTCACGCCTCACCATTACACTCTCCCCATCATCCTCTGTTCCCCATCTTTGTCCCTCACCTAAAACTCAATCCAAATTTATGCAATGCTGAATGTGTACAACAAGTGAATATACTTATTTGGTATCATTTGAAATGTCTCAGTGCGCCTGGTAAAATGGTCTCATTCTTCCAGACATAGTACAAACTTCCAAGAAGGTCTAGAGAACAAGAAATATTGTGTGCCACTAAAGGTGTCCCTCCCTCAGGTCCTTCATTCAAACCACCTCCTGTATAGCTACTGCTCTCTTCTACAGGTGTCAACAACCCATTCAATCACAAATTCTGATTGCCCATTTCGGACCCCCTGAACAGGGGACCAACAACTAATGAGAATTGCAGACACCACCGTTTTGTCCTGTTGAATTATCTGGGTATTTAGGGAGAGATGGCAAAGGGTTCAGGGAGTCTGTGGACAGATATCCCACAAAATCGCTGGGTGTAGTCTTTTTCATTGCCAGGTAAATGCTTCTATATTCTTTTATTACTGGATTGATGTATAATGTTTTATTCTTTGAATTGGATTTGAGTTATTGTTCTATTACCTGGTTAATAAATTATGTTTGAATTTATTCTGATTGACTCTGAAATGATTATCTCTAGTAGGTCACGTTAAGTCCATAACACCACAAATCTACCTTTCACCCACTTGCCACCAGAGGTCACCCTTTCACATCATGGACTCTATTTACGGACTACATTTCCCACAACCCCCTCACCCAGTCACTGATCACCCTAGCCAGCTGTTGTACATTACCTTGATTCAATTATATTCACACCTCACCCCTATAAAAGCACCACTCAAACACAGTCACGTTGCGAAGTATTGTCTATACCAGTATTGCAATTCTGAGCGTTGATTCCTTGTTCTGTCTGCCCGTTACCATTTGCACGGATTACCACTATGAGACTGTCTTTTCCCTGCCACTGCTGTTTTGCTGTTGAGTTGACCATTGCCTGTCTGACCACGTTTTATTAATAAAGCTGCATTTGGATCTAAACCCACTGACTCCCCATTATAATGTCGTTCCAAACCCGTCAGACTTTCATTCATCTTCAAAACACAAATGAAGATCTTTTTGATGAAATCTGACACATGAGACTCTTAAAAAAGTTCATAAAGAGATATAAATATAAATATTATATTAAACAGAAGCTTTTTTTTAATAGGCATAAGGAAATAAAAGTATAAATACTCATTTATTTTTCTTTTTTTCTCCATTTGCTTGTATATTTATTTATGTATTTTTGTTTTTTACATTTCTTCATATGTCTATTCATGTATTCATGTATTTATTGTATTGGCAGGTTTGGCCCTCCATATCTGAGACCCTGATCATGTAAATTCCCCTCATGAACTCATGTTTCCAGTTGAAAGAAGTTTCTGTCTTGGTGTGAGTATTTAAAGAGGTGTTGCAGGAGGATCGAGGCGCGATTCTGTACTCAGATCAGCCCGTAACACAGACTCTTCCACACACTCAGCGTTGTGTATTTTCCATTTGTCAGGTTTGCTTCTTTTTCTCTTATTTCTGAGCATTTGATGTTTTATATTGATCATCTTTGAACTGATTATGTAATTGACATGATACATTTACCTGACAATAATGAATTGTTGCATTTGATTTTATTCTGACTTACTCTGAAATGATTGACTCTACTAGATTAAGTTCAGTCCAAAACCCCTCAAATTTACACTCAGGTTAGTATTAATCGCCTCTGTCTAATGACCAAGACTGACGAGTTTGTGAGAATGAGATCGTACACCTGACCGGTGCGAGACTCAAAGCGTTACAGGAATCTGAATGAACGAGTTCAATAAGAGTAAAGAGTTAAATATAATAATCAAACGTCTAGATGAATTATCATATAAATGGTCAATAATCAATAGGCATTCTGACTTAAATTCGAGGTCATAATAAAATGGAGTCTGATAAAAGTTTAACTGGAATTAAATTACTTTGCCACCCTGAAAAGACCCAATGAGCAAGAAACTTTCCCCGTCCAATGGGAAAACGTCGTTGGGACAATTGGGCGGGTCTACAGAGTTGAGCAAAAGTTATCATTGGAAAATAAATATGAATTACAGAGAAAAATATTTTTGCTTAATTTCAATGATCTGCACACAAAACATGAATCACAGATTAAACAAAACTAAATTACAAATAAATAAATATCTTCAGAATAAAGTTTTCAGAAAGTATATTCATTAAAAATAATTAAATTGTCACTCTAAACCAGTGAATGAATCTCTCTTGTGTGTGTTCACACCTGGAAAACATTATCAATGCACTGGTGTCTATTAGCTCCAGCAAACACATGAATTACATTTACATTCATTTACTAGATGGAAAGAAAGACAGAAATCACAGTTTGTGATTATATTTAATGACCAACATGAAAGCAGTAAAAGTTTCTCACAAAAACTGTAAACATTTTCTTTTATGAAAATATCTTCTATCACGAGTGCAAATCTTACCAATATCTATTTAAATTGACATATTTTTGCATTATTTGGAGCTTCAAATGAAATAAAGATCCACCAGCAGTTTAATAGTTTTTACTTGTTCTTTCAAAGTGTGTTTGATGAGACTCACTTCCTGCTGCTTCAGAACAGACACAAACATGAGCGTCTCTAGATGTAAAGATGATGTTTAAGTTATATTCAAGACAAGCTGATAGTTGTTTGTTTGTTTGTTTTATTGTTTTCTATGGATTAGGTGACGGGATTTCTGTTTTCAAAAGCACACCCTGTGAAGAACGAGATTGTTTAAGAAATGAAAGTGTTTCTTTCCTTCAGTAACAGTTTTTAGGAGCGTCACTGTGAGCTGCTGTCAGGAAAGCCTCAACAAATAGAGATTAACGACAAGAAGTTCTTGTTATTGTTGCTGTGACTGTTACATGTTCATGATTTACTTCATATACTCAGTGTGAATATCTGCACTATAAAGTATGTGGACTCACTCATCTGTGATCTGATGTTTTCCCTCCTTTTTTTCATCCTCTTCATTCGTTCTTCTGCTCTCTCTTCCTCTGCTCTTCTTCTCTCTTCCACCTCCAGTAAAATCTTTGTGTCTATTTCAAAATGGCGGCCGTTGTTTTGTGCCACTGTCTCCTCAATCTTCTCCAGCAGCTCCTTGATCTGAGTGTCGTCACTCCTGTTGTGATTGTTGAGAACATGATACCTGTTCCCACATTTGTCCAGCAGCCGCTG
This sequence comes from Zacco platypus, assembly GCA_038088235.1. Lineage (NCBI taxonomy): Eukaryota > Metazoa > Chordata > Actinopteri > Cypriniformes > Xenocyprididae > Zacco > Zacco platypus. The sequence continues at coordinate 3,888,307 of CM076063.1, forward strand.
GAGATCCTGTCCTTCACTCTCAATGTGCTGCTCTATAGATGTGTCTAACAGAGAGTCTCCATGAGTGAACAGAACTATAGTGTGACTCCAGACTCTCTCACTGAGAAGATCCAGATGATCCTGCACCGTTTTTGTCTCAGTCTCTTTAAATCTATAATCTACATCTATGATCAGTAGTACAGCGTGTGGTCCTGGAGGACACAGAGACACACTGAGCACAATCTCCTGTTTCAGTATCTCAGGACTGAACTCTACAGTGTGATTCCACCACCATCCTGGAGCTTCAATGACAGTGATGTGTCTGTCTGCTACTTCTCCATGTCTCCTCACACACTGAGCAGATCTCTTCAAGTCAAACTCCTCTCTGCCCAGGATGGTGTTTCCTGATGAACTCTTACCAGATCTTCTATACCCCATCAACACAATCCTTGGATCTGAGAGATGTTGAGCGTCACCTGAAACAAACAGAACAAAACACACTTCTTAAGCTGGGTGAGATCTTAAGTCTTCTTTAAGGGTTTGTTCTTTTAAATAAAAATTCTGTCATTAACATGTCGTTCCATCCCGTCAGACTTTCATTCATCTTCAAAACACAAATCAAGATCTTTTTGATGAAATCTGAGACATGAGACTCTTCAAAAAGTTCATATAGAGATTGTAAAACTAATCCATATGAATCAGGCGCTTTAGTCCAAATTTTCTGAGACTCGATCACTTTATATGATGAACAGATTGAATTTAGGCTTTTATTCACATATAAATATTGATCAGCACATAAACAGAAGCTCAACCGTACTTGCTTCACACGTGAGAATGAACCTGATTGGTTCTCACACATCAAGTGAACTCGAGCTTCTGTTTACCACAACTGATGTGTGAGTGGATGAGTGTTTATATGTGAATAAAAGCTTCAATTCAATCTGTTTGTCATATAAAGCGATCGAGTCTCTTCAGAAATTTTGGACTAAACCGCTCAATTCATAGTTTTACGATCTCTTTATGAACTTTTTCAAGCATCAGATCAGTAGTTGTGTTACTGTCTATGGAGGGACAAACATCTCAGATATCATCAAAAAGATCTTCATTTGTGTCTCGAAGATGAACGAAAGTCGAACAGGTTTGGAACGATATGAAGGTGAGAAAATGATGACAGAAAATTCATTTTTGTGTGAACTATCCCTATAAATAATCTCTCTCTGAAGAAAAAAAAGTTACTGAGATGAAGTTCACAGAATCTGTATGAGTGTCAAACGACACATTATTGATTAAAAATGACACACAAGTGTATCTCGTATTAAATCAACTCTTAAATCAGAGTTGTAAGACTAATACTGGACCGTCTGGACCGAGAGAGGGCTACTCTCAGAGAAAACTAAGGAAATTAACATTTGAACTCTCTTGTAAAATTAGCATCTCCATCAGTCGATCACACCTCAGTATTGACTTAATCTACATTTCCTTTCCTTCAAACCCTCTTCTATGGAGGGCCAAACCTGCAAAAACAATAAATAAATACATATATGAAGAAATGTAAAAAAAAACTAAAATACTTCAATAAGTACATAAATGAATATAAAAGGAAATGAGAAAAAAAAGAAAAATAAACGCATCCTGTGTAAATATATCTAAAGCCACTTGAAGAGCTTCTGTCCCGCGTCTGCAGTGCAAAGATGCTGTTGTTGATTTTATTTGGTAACAGCCATAGTGTCTTATTATTAGCCTATAAGAATTTATCCATTAAAATTAAGAAATATTTAATAAGGTTTGAATAAAATGCCACTGGAGCTCAATTCATAGCACCTTTTAATAGAAAAGTTTGTTTTTTGTCAACATTGTTTTTGGAAGATAAAATGCAGTTGCTCAGAAATCTGAGGGGCTCGACAGGAGCCGTTTGAACATGATGCTTCTGTGAACGGATCTACAACGACATGAGATCGAGTCTCTCTAGCTGCGTTTACATGAGCTCCTTCTGATTGATTTAATCCTCAATAATTCCAGTCGATGATTTATGATTGATCAGCGTCTATGAAATATGTTCAACTGTATTTGCAGCCGCGTTTCAAACACATTGGGGACATTTATACACTCATCAGGAAATGGAACGAGTTCAATGAGAGTAAAGAGTTAAAAATAATAATCAAATGTCTAGATGAATTATTACATAAATGGTCAATAATCAATTGGCATTCTGACTTAAATTCAAGGTCATAATAAAATGGAGTCATTCATTAAAAATAATTAAATTGTCGCTCTAAACCAGTGAATGAATCTCTTGTGTGTGTTCACACCTGGAAAACATTATCAATGCACTGGTGTCTATCAGCTCCAGCAAACACATGAATTACATTTACATTCATTTACTGGATGGAAAGAAAGACAAAAAACACAGTTTGTGATTATATTTAGTGACCAACATGAAAGCAGTAAAAGTTTCTCACAAAAACGGAATGGAATGGAATAACTTCCATCACGAGTGCAAATCTTACCAATATCTATTTTAATTGACATATTTTTGCATTATTTGGAGCTTCAGATGAAATAAAGATCCACCAGCAGTTTAATAGTTTTTACTTGTTCTTTCAAAGTGTGTTTGATGAGACTCACTTCCTGCTGCTTCAGAACAGACACAAACATGAGCGTCTCTAGATGTAAAGATGATGTTTAAGTTATATTCAAGACAAGCTGATAGCAGTTGTTTGTTTGTTTGTTTATTGTTTTCTATGGATCAGGGCGGTATTCCAGAAAGCAAGGTTAACTTACCGTCACATATACCCTGAACTCAAGGTTGATTAACTCAAACCTCTCTTACTCCAGGTATGTTGGTTCCAAAAACGCATCAGGGAGTAAGTTCAGCCAACCCAGAGTATGTTCGCGGTTAACACACAAGACATTCTCAACCGAGCGACGAATCGATGATTCACCATGGAAACAGACGCTGAGAAAAAGCGCGCCATTCCACTTCCTCCTTCTTCTTTTGTTTAATGGCGATTTACAAAATCTACTTAGTGCACATCGCCACCTATTTGGTGATTGTGTAATAATTTTTTCAATCTTTTTATTGAATAAGTAATCTTTATTCACTGAGAATAAGACTTATATTGTTTGTTTGATGCTAAATATTTAATAAGATATTACATATGTATTTTATTATAGAAATTATAGAATAGAAAACGTCCTGTTATAAAAAGGAAAAAAAGCACATCAGATGTGTGTGATTACAATAAAATAATTACATATATTATATTATATATAAATTGAATAAACATTTAAACATTATAATAGTGCTTTATACTTTATACATATATGTACGTATGTATTGTATAATATAATATAATATAATATAATATATATATATATATATATATATATATATAACAGTAACTATGTACAAATTTAGAAATGTAGTTACCGTGATAAAACTATATTAATTAAATCTGAATACCTCTTAAGAAAACTAACCCTCAAACTTAACCTGCTCCGGAGCAGGTTATGTTCAGAGAGTAAGTTGCTATGGTTACTTACATACCCTGAAAGTTACCTCAGTTTTTGGAACCGAAAGTTGAGGTTATCAGCTTACTTACTCTTAAACATACCTGGGTATGTCACATAACTTGCTTTCTGGAATAGCCCCCAGGTGAAGTGATTTCTGTTTTCAAAAGCACACCCTGTGAAGAACGAGATTGTTTAAGAAATGAAAGTGTTTCTTTCCTTCAGTAACAGTTTTTAGGAGCGTCACTGTGAGCTGCTGTCAGGAAAGCCTCAACAAATAGAGATTAACGACAAGAAGTTCTTGTTATTGTTGCTGTGACTGTTACATGTTCATGATTTACTTCATATACTCAGTGTGAATATCTGCACTATAAAGTATGTGGACTCACTCATCTGTGATCTGATGTTTTCCCTCCTTTTTTTCATCCTCTTCATTCGTTCTTCTGCTCTCTCTTCCTCTGCTCTTCTTCTCTCTTCCACCTCCTGTAAAATCTTTGTGTCTATTTCAAAATGGCGGCCGTTGTTTTGTGCCACTGTCTCCTCAATCTTCTCCAGCAGCTCCTTGATCTGAGTGTCGTCACTCCTGTTGTGATTGTTGAGAACATGATACCTGTTCCCACATTTGTCCAGCAGCCGCTGGAGATCCTGTCCTTCACTCTCAATGTGCTGCTCTATAGATGTGTCTAACAGAGAGTCTCCACGAGTGAACAGAACTATAGTGTGACTCCAGACTCTCTCACTGAGAAGATCCAGATGATCCTGCACTGCTTTTATCTCAGTCTCTTTAAATCTAGTGTCCACACGTATGATCAGTAGTACAGCGTGTGGTCCTGGAGGACACAGAGACACACTGAGCACAATCTCCTGTTTCAGTCTCTCAGGACTGAACTCTACAGTGTGATTCCACCACCATCCTGGAGCTTCAATGACAGTGATGTGTCTGTCTGCTACTTCTCCATGTCTCCTCACACACTGAGCAGATGTCTTCAAGTCAAACTGCTCTCTGCCCAGGATGGTGTTTCCTGATGAACTCTTACCAGATCTTCTATACCCCATCAACACAATCCTCAGATCTGAGAGATGTTGAGCGTCACCTGAAACAAACAGAACAAAACACTCATCCTGTTGTTTGTGCTTTCTGAACAGTAAACAAGAAAGCTAAAAAATATTCTAATCATAACACAAATGCCACATGAATAGAGTTATATTAATCATCATCCATGATTAACTAAATTATGAAGAAATTAATAGTTTTCTCACTCAGGAGAAAACAGAAAAACAGATTGCATAAAACTCAGTGATAAATTGCCATTTGTTGCAAAAATAACATGTTTTCACTAATTATATTTCCTTTAAAAAATATGCAATATGTAAAACCGCCGAACTAAATTAATGAATAAATCTCTTGCGCACACCTGACACAAGCTTATCGTTACACAGACACACTTTAAAACACACGACTGTATTCTGTAAATAAGCCTAAAACGCAATCCATATTTATAAGCATAAACGACTTTATGGAGAATAAAAAACAAGCTCTGAGTGTCTTACAAAACATTCTTAGTATCGACCAATATGAAGTTGAAAGCAGCAGAAATGTCTCTCAGAAACAGTAAACACGTCGAGTTTGATTAAAGGTAATTTTTACTATGAATTAACAAGAAAAAGACAATTAGTTTTTAAAACAATAAATTCTTACTTGAGTCCATCTAGTCAGTCAGAGCTCCAGAGTAAATGTAGGTTCAGCAGCTCTAGTGTTGATCTTCTGGACTTTCAGGTTCTTCAGAAGATGGGCGGAGCTACAGGAGCGAGGAAGAGAGGTTAATTTACATATATACAGAAACAGTTTTTTTTTTCCAAACATGATATCTTTAAATCCAGATATTTTTTTTTTTAAAAAGTGACTGATATTTTAAGAACTAACTACTCTTAATCCCAAAATGAATGGATATCATAAACTTATTTTTTAAAAGGGAACTATTAACATTAAAAGTTGAAGAATTATTTAGTGTTCCTGCAGTCAATAATTTTATCCATTAAAACACATATTTTTGATGATCAATATGACATTTAAACATTGTGAAACCAATTTCTTCATGCCCCTAAATAGTTTCAATGTAACTCTACACCCTTGCTTCGTTTAGTATAATCAAATTCATTAATATGCAAATTAGCCCCGCCTCCACTCGATCGCACCAGCTCAGAATACCTGATCCACTCGCTCAACTTTACTATAGTAAACGCGACACAAAGGCAAGTTGAGAAATACAGTCTTAATTCAGTCATTCATGTTTGAAGCAGAAACTGATCCAGAAGTGGAAGAGTGAATTATACACTCGATACCAGAATCTGAACGTGTTTGATGTATCTCTCTCTACAGCTTAACGGTAATAATTAATATGATTTGCCTTTAGCTTGACTCAGTTATCAAAGAGCTAAACTGTTAATGTTACACAAACCCTGTTCTCGTTCAGCATCAGTGTCATCAGCTGTCGTCTAAAAATCAGCGTCTTTGGTTCAGTTTTCATTTTAAAATACTCAGTAGTGTTGTTGAATTGTCTTAAAGCACATCAAAAACACCTCATAGACATTAACAACTTGATTTTCACCACAGGAGTCTTTATTTAATCTTAATGTGAGTACTTGTGATATACAGAACAATCAAAAAACAAGTACAAAATTCAACATAGTGTTTTCTTTCACATTTAGTACAGAAAAAATAAGCCTAAATTTGATAATTCCATATTTTTAAAAAATCCTTTCGTTCATTCTTCTTCAGGATTGACAAATCTATATGAAACAAATGTTTATAAATGTTTATACACAATATCAGTTTAATTGTTGTTTGTGAGGCGTCTGTTGTTCAGGATGTTCAGAGCTCTTCTGAATGAAGATCCCGTCCAGATCCAGCTGCACTGAATGAACACTGAAGGAACCAACGCCCTGCAAAACAACAGCGTTCATGAAACACATTTACTTTCACCATTTCTGTTCTTCTGTTTTCACTAGGACACTAAATACATCAGTTTAGAAAGGGTTGAAAACAACCGTTCTTCTTCATGTTGTCGTTCTGTAGCGGTCGAACCGGTTTCTCTGCCTCACCTGTAAGTTTCTGAGAATCTCCGTCACTGTTTCCTTCTGCTGAGGCTCACGGGTGAGTAAGAACAGGAATCCTCCTCCTCCTGCTCCTGCCAGACTCTGTCCTAAACTCAGCGGCTGAAGTGCGTTCATCATGGATCTCACTGCCGCCGGCTCACAGCCTGGAGCCATCAGCTTCTTCTGCTGCCAGTATGTGTCCATACACTCGCCCAACCTGAGGAGAGATCCTGAGAGACAGAGATCCAATAAAAGAGTCCGTGTGTGTGTGTGTGTGTGTGTGTGTGTGTGTGGGTATTCCCTACATTATGGGGACCAAATGTCCCCACAGGCATAGTAATACTAGTAAATTTTGATCTTGTGGGGACATTTTTTGGTTCCCATGAGGAAACAAGCTTATAAATCATACAGAATTATCTTTTTTGAAAATCTAAAATAGCAGAACATTTTCTGTGATGGGTAGGTTTAGGGGTAGAGGTAGTGTAGGTGGACAGAATATACAGTTTGTACAGTATAAAAGCCATTACGCCTATGGAATGTCCCCATAAAACATGAAAACACAACGTGTGTGTGTGTGTGTGTGTCTCACCCGCTCTGCAGGCTTCAGCACACTCCTCTGCATTGGTCACCAGCTGCTCTGCGTTCTGTATGATGGAGGGCACACGCGCGTACCAGCTCCGCACCACGTCCTGCACACACACAGTGATCCAGTGACACACAACACAGCGTTCGTGAAGTCTGAGCGTCAGCATCAGCCGCTCGTACCTGCAGCAGGTTCCGCGCTAAACGCGTCTTTCCAGTGTAAACCAGAAGAAGATGCTGCTGCAGGACAGACAGGAAGTCTTGAGTGAGAGAGAGCTGTTCTACTTCCACTCTCAGTGGTAACTGAGCTGCAGATCGCGCCAGCTTCACTCCTCCAAGCAGTCCGCCGACCTGATCCTGCCATCCTCCACCTAAAACAGCAACAAAAGGCCTTCAAATTCAGTTTGTTAAAAATGTCCCTCCTGCTGGAGCTTCACAGCCCAGTGAAAGCCTATATTACTCTAGAGAGGAAGTGATGCGTCTCTCATACCGGTGGTGAGGATCTGCTCCAGGTAAAGAACTTCATGAATGAGAGAGTTTGTGTCGAAGCTCCGTCCCGTACATCTGTACACTGCTGCAAGAGCTGCACCTGCCAGGATACTGCTGGTGCCTGCACACACACACACACACACTTTATCATTTAAAAATATAATTTAGTATATATATTATATCGTTGTGTGATCAAAAATGCAACAATCTATTTAAATAGAAAATATTAATATATTAAAGTAAAATGTATTAAACATTTCTTACACAAATAATAATATTATTATGTAAATATACTATTATTAAAAATATGAATATAAAAAAATGAAATATACATTTGCTATACATTTAATTATCATATTTACATTAATATTTTAAAATTAGTAACAATATTTATATTTTATTAATATTTATATAAGTGATATTTTATTAATATAATAAAAAGTAAAAATGAGTATTGGATTTATATATTTACATATGAATTATTATTAGTATTATTTAAATATTAATATTTATACATTTTATTTCATATTATTATAAAATAAAATACATCAAGTAAAATGGATAATTATATATTTGCTACACAAATAATATATTTTTACACAATTATACTAAGAATTATTTATTATTATTATACAATACATAATAAAAATTATTATACATTTGTTACACAAATAATTATAATATGAATATATTTACATCGTAATTATTAAAATTATTATTGTGTAAATATAAAGTATTAGTGCAACCATCAATTTTATATAATAGATATAATAGATAAGAATAATTATTATTATAAAGTATATTAATCTATAATAAAATTGATAACATGCATGTCGTAAATAATTAATATATTTACATAATTACAATATTATTATTCACTATTCATTATTTGTATAGCATGTACAATCAATTTTATTTTATATATTAATGTTTTGTTTTATTTGAAATAACAATTATATTATGTAAATATATCATTATTAATAAATTATCTAGACACCAGTAGAAAATATATCTAGAAAATATACATTATCTCGGCACCATTTACATGATTTCTTCTGCTCTTTCTTACGCACTTTTTTTTTTAAACATTTGTACGGGAGACATTTAGATGTGGGTTAATCCAACAAACTATTACTGCACATTTAAACGGTGAAGTAGATCAAAAGTGACGTCCTCACCGAGACCAGAACCGTGTGGCAATGAAGAGCAGCTGTGGATCTCCAGTCCGCCTCCCCAGCGCTGCAACAGCTGCTCTTTCAGAGAGACGGGAGACGACACACACACCAGCTCGCTGCACACACACACGGCCTTCAGCAGGGCTCCTAAAACAAACAGAGAGAACATTTACAGATATTTCTGCAATTTATTTTTTACATGTACGTCTAATGTGTGAGCTGTGTGCACTTCACAGTGTCTGATAACACATGACCTCTGACCTGGAGCATGAGGTTGGCAATAGTCCTCCAGGTCAGAAAGATCCTCACAGAGTGTTTCTGTGGAGAAGCTGCAGGACGGTTCCCCGCTGGTGCTGACCAACAGCAGATGAGGCTCCGGGACGCGTCGAACTCGAGCTCCAATCGGACGTTTTCCATCCACCTTGATGGCCACATTGACCACCAGTCCACCGTGTTCAAACGCAATAGGAGGAGTGTCACTCCAGCCGCCTGGGGACGCATTCAACACACTTTCAGTGAGAAACACACAATGAACTCTGAATTGTTTTGATATGAAGAATTTAGTGAACTGCATTTCAAAGAAATTTAACACAGGTAATGCAATCTGGAAAATGAAGTATATCATGAAATATATAAACTAAATACATCTACACTACTTTTCAAAAGTTTATGACTGGTAAGATTTTTTAATGTTTTTGAAAAAAAGTCACCAAGTCTTCATGAATTTGATTAAAACTAAAAAAAACTACTGTGAAATATTATCAATTAAAAATTTTTTTTTTCTATTTTAATATATTTTAAAATGTAATTTATTCCTGTGATTTTCAGCATCATTTCTCCAGTCTTCAGTGTCACATGATCCTCCAGAAATCATTCAGATATGATGATTTGATGCTCAAGAAACATTTCTGATTATTACCAATGTTGAAAACTACTTCATATTTTTGTGAAAATCATGATACATTTCTTTCAGGATTCTGAACAGAAAGATAAAAATAACTGCATTTATTTGAAATTAAAAAGTATTTATTTTTCCAAATAAACTGTACTGACCCAAAACTTTTTTTTTTAATCTGTTTTCGCATTATCTATGCGGCCTGTAAACCTTCAAAATTCAAAGGTTTTAAAAACCTTTTTCAAAACTCCCAGAGTCACACGACACCAAACAAACTCTCTGATCAGATTTCCTGCAGTTCAGCTGAGATGAAGAATGTTGTTCTCACCTGACAGATCCAGTCGAGCAGGACACTCCACTTCCTGCCACTCGCCCATCGGCGGCATCTCTCCTTGACCAATGAGCACAAACTGGCGCGCTGACATCACTGCCTTCCGCAGCAGTATCTGCCCCGCCCCCTCATAATGTCTGGCAGCTCGCACCAACAAATCTGGTCTTTAGAAAGAAATGACAAATCTGAAAGCATCTCACATTAAAAGCCCTGATACACTTGTGGCAAAGTTCTTTTTCATTCTTTGCTTTGGGGTAAAAAGAAGTTTAAAATATGGGAACTGAGTGAACAGAGAGCACTATATAATTGAGAACAAGTAATAGATAACTGATAGCTTTAAAGAGGATGCAGTGTAAGTCTCTGGTGTCTCCAGAATGTGTCTGTGAAGTTTCAGCTCAAAATCCACAGATCATTTATTACAGCTTGTCAAATTTGCCTCTATTTGCGTGTGAGCAAAAACACTCAGTTTTTGTGTGTGTCCCTTTAAATGCAAATGAGCTGCTGCTCCCGGCCCGCTTTCCAGAAGAGGGCGGAGCTTTAACAGCTCAACAACAACAAAGCTGGAGAATCTCACGCAGACAAAATGATGACGGTGATCATCCTTACATTGTTCAAACCGGAGTCGACACTGATGGAGAGACTCAGGAAGAAGTCACAACTTTTAGACGTTTCTGATGGGTTAGTGGATAAATTGATGTAGTTGTTATATAGTTATATATTTATGTGGAGTTGACTGTCTTCAGACTGTGGAGTGTCAGTGTCGCTTTCAATTACAATTACAACTTCAATTTCTTCTATAAAGCAGCTCTCCAGTGTGTTCATGTTTTTACGCAAATCTGACCTCGACAGATTGAACAGAAGAAATGAGCCAGAGATACACACCAAAGAAGGCGGAGCCTCAGAGCCACACCTACCTATTATGCAATCGCCACGGACCAAGGGTAGTTTGAAGGGTTAGAGTTTAACCCTAACTTCATTCGGGCATAATTTTGTTCGAATTACATCATACACCAGTTCTTTCTTCAATTTTGCTTTAAGTACTTCAGGCCTTAAGACTATCAAATTTTCACACTTTGAGTCAGAAAAAAAGTCAAAAAAAAAAGTTCTGACCTGCTGAGCCAGTGCTTTCTTTGATTAGCCAGTTCTTGGACACCAGCGGGTAAGTTTCCGTCCTCTAGGAGTTTAAAAGCAGGAGCCCATGATGGATTCGCCGCTGGTCCGCTGCGCAAACCGCCCTTACCCTCGCCCGCCAGACAGCCAAGAACATCTGCAATACAGGCCAGACAACGTGCCGCTACTCCCAGATCACCACTGCTGTTTGAAGCAACTGAAAAAAGACCAAATATTAGTACCCTCAAAAGTCAACAGATGTGAACCATTTCTCATCCTTTGCTCCTCACCAGAATCTAGCGCCTGTAGTAGCGCCTCCTGCTGGTCGGCCAGCGCTGCAGCTCTGAAGAACGGCAGTAGATTGAGGTTCATGTGGCCTTGCAGGGCGTCCACGGCTCTTTGTCGTCCCACGGTGTAGAACAGCTCCTCTCTCCAGCGCAGCTCCGTCTGCTGGTCCGTCAGGATCAGAACATCTCTGAGCGAGAGTCTCCAGGCTTCCTTCCAGCTGTCCAGCCCACCAGCGCCGCCCAGAAGCCAACAAACACCCTCCAGTCCAACGGGTCCTGATCGTGGCATGAACACTGGGAACAATCGGGCGTCCAGCAGACAGCATGACTCGGTCTTCTCAGGTCCCCAGAGGTCCAGAGCCCTTTAACACATATACATATAGTGGACATATATATGATGCTGTCACCAGGGCCAAAACTGCCAATGGCAAGTGACCTGAGAAATTTTACAGACCAGAAATATTTTTAACAGCCATAAAATTGGGGGGATGGAATCTAAATGTAATTTTTTTTGTGAATGACTTTAACCTAAAAATCATATGGTTGTGACTAAAACATACAAAAAATGAACTGGTTGTGCACTTCAGATGTAATTTAATTTTGTTTCGGGGGGGCTCCCTGGTAAAAATCATGTTCCAGCGGGTATAATCCGTGTTTTTGGCGGGGTTCCCCTGGTAAAATTCGTGATTCAGGGTTTCACTGTGGTTTTTTGACCACAATAAGCTAAAATCGACCAAACCTATCATCTAAAGTTTGATTACATGAGGTATAATTGTAGATGTTTCTTACTGTATTCCAGTCCGACTGTAGAACTCACTCCATGTTTGATTAAGGAATGAAGCAGTAACATCTCCAGCATGGGCCTGTGTGTAGTTAAAATAGCATACAATAAAGCACAAAATTAGCATAAATTATTTTAATATGCAGAACATACTCATTTGTAAGTGGCTTTGTATAAAAGCATCTACTAATTAAATGAGTCTCTAAACTCACCTCTAAATGATCATGAGCTCCAAAAGCTGTGTACACGGTCAACTTTAACTCTCCAAGCATCACTCGATGACCCTGAACGATGATGTCACTGGACAGAGGTAGACGCTGGACGCAGGATGATGAGGTCAAATCAAGCCCTGACAACAGGCACCCAGAATGCACCTGGACTGGACCCTTTAATTGACATAAGCAAATTTTGATTATTATATTACTACTTGCAAGAGTCACTTGGTCAACATGAAATATTTGTAAGCAACTTCACTTCCATATAGTGCCATATTTCAAAATTAAATAGGATAATTAGAAAGGGTAAAATTGGTTTTCATTTCATACTTTAAATATTTGACAAGATTGGTTAAAGTCCTCCAGACCTGTAGGTGGCAGTGCTGCACTACAGCTCCTGCTGATACACGAACATCTCCCTCCAACACGCTATTAATCACCCTGCTTCCTTCTGCCACAGACTGCACATCCTTTAAAGAGCAAAACATTTATGAAAACTGACTAAAAAAATATATATATCTCAGAGACATGTTCACGGCATTTCCCACCTGAATATGAGACCGAGTTATTGTCTCTGTTCCCGATTCTGTAAGACGAACGACATGTTCTCGGCCCGACTTTGTCAAATAATCATAGCGGCCCTCTGGAATGTACACTGGAAACAGAGACAAAGGTGACATCAGAACAACATACTATTCTTGGTATGTGAATGTTCAGTATGTAAGGCCAAAATGTGAAGTATGTAACACCAACAGTGCACTAAACCTTTTACTTCTTTTGTGATTAATGAATGCGTAATAGCAGTTACTTTAAACATTTTCTTGACGCATTATTTGACTAAATGTCAAACACACTTTTTAAACATGGTTTAAAATACAACATTCAATTTCCATGCGAACCGCATTTGCATCTGAGACCGATGAGAAGGGAAGGTGCATGCGGAGGTATACGCATGTATTGAGCTCAATTCAGACTTTATTTGTCGCAACTCTGACTTTATTTCTTGCAACTCTGACTTTATTTCTCGCAACTCTGACTTTATTTCTCGCAATTCTGACTTTATTTCTCGCAATTCTGACTTTCTCAATTCTGACTTTATTTGTCGCAATTCTGACTTTCTCAATTCTGACTCTCTAACTCGCAATTCTGACTTTCTAACCCGCAGTTCTAACTATTTCTCGCAATTCTGACTATTTCTCGCAATTCTGACTATTTCTCGCAATTCAGACTTTATTTCTCGCAATTCTGACTTTATTTCTCGCAACTCTGACTTTATTTCTCGCAACTCTGACTTTATTTCTCGCAACTCTGACTTTCTCAATTCTGACTTTATTTGTCGCAATTCTGACTTTCTCAATTCTGACTCTCTAACTTGCAATTCTGACTTTCTAACTCGCAATTCTGACTATTTCTCGCAATTCAGACTTTATTTCTCGCAATTCTGACTATTTCTCGCAGTTCAGACTTTATTTCTCGCGACTCTGACTTTATTCCTCGCGACTCTGACTTTATTCCTCGCGACTCTGACTTTATTCCTCGCGACTCTGACTTTATTCCTCGCGACTCTGACTTTATTCCTCGCGACTCTGACTTTATTCCTCGCGACTCTGACTTTATTCCTCGCGACTCTGACTTTATTCCTCGCGACTCTGACTTTATTCCTCGCGACTCTGACTTTATTCCTCGCGACTCTGACTTTATTCCTCGCGACTCTGACTTTATTCCTCGCGACTCTGACTATATTTCTCGCAATTCTGACTTTATTTCTCGCAATTTCTGACTTTATTTCTCGCAATTCTGACTTTATTTCTCGCAATTCTGACTTTATTTCTCGCAATTCTGACTTTATTTCTCGCAATTCTGACTTTATAACTCACAATTGTAAGTTTAAATCTCATAATTCTGAGAAAAAAGTACCTTTTTTATTTTTTATTTTATGGCGGAAACAAGCTTCCACAAAGTTCAAATATAGAGAGAAAAAAAGCTTTAAAAAGAGTTTGAGTACACATTGAGATAGAGGCTCCCCTGAGCGTCTTCCACAGCACAGCACGGCCGCTCCTCACTAATGCCCCCTGTGGTCCGGAGGGTGAGCTGCAGCCTGCTCTCTCTCCATTGATGAATTCATGCTCTGTCTGGTCAGAGCAAAGGCACACCAGAATATCCAGAAATAGAGATATCTGTGAGAGAGCAAGAAAAGTGAGAGTGGGATCTGAGAATCTGAGGAAGAAAACTATGTTGTGTGTGCGTTTACCTCAAGCGGTGGCGCTCCCGAATCCATGCCAAGATACGTACAGCCATCCAATGGCGATGTAACATGAGTCTGCAGGAGTTTCTCTGCCACAGCCCTAGAGAAAAACACCGGCCCGGACACCTGAACACCACACAGACACTTTTAGGACGCTCCCAAGAATAATTCAACATAAAAATCAAAACATGAAATACCTCTTTAATCAAATAAAAAAATATATATAAATCATTTTTATGAATTATTTTTTAGGAAAAAGACTGAATTATGTAGACAAAATATGTGTATTTAAAGGAAATGACAGTTTTTGGAAGAAAATAATACTTTTATTCTACAAGAATGCATTAAATTAATCAAAAGTGACAGTAAAGACGTATTTCTAATGTTACAAAACACTACTATTATTTCAAATAAATGCTTTCTATTCATCAAAAAATCATGTGAAAAATGTATTACGTATTGTATTAATATTTCACAATATTAATTGATACAATTTTTATAAAAGATATATATATATATTTTTTTTAATATATATTTATTTTTTTGTTTTGTTTTAACTAACTCAAACTTTTGGTAGTATATATAGTTAATTTAACTAGTGAATTGAGATTTATCATAGCAGCACATCATAATCAAATGAATTTTATATAAAAGTCTTAAAGGTACAGTACCAAAACTTGTCCTTTTATTCTGACGGTAAAAGAAAGGGTGGAAAACAGTCATATAAAACAAAATTATGACTGTTTTTGGTGATTTATTGGGTTTATTACAGATGTGATTCAAAACCGTGTTTTAAGTGACAAATATAGGCACATTTATAGCAACAGACAATACCAAACAAATTCATACCAGCGGTACTTTCCCATCAGGAAGTGCGGCAAGGCTGATCTTCTCCTTTGAGCCCTTATAGATAATGTTACACACTCTGTTCTGTAAAAGCAATCATTCAAAATTTCTCATAAGATTAAAGTAAAAAACAAAATAAAAATCACTCTAATTTTGAATAACGCACCTCTGCATCGGTGAGATAGACGCCATGATTAACAGCAAAGCAAGCGTCACCAGGCAACGACACAACCTGAACCCCAGAGAACCCGTCCCATGAAAACACTGGAAAGAAAAAAGCTATCAGATATTGATCAAATTCAACAGTAAAAACACCTTCCTGAAGTGTTTTCAAAGCTTTAAACGGCGGATTAATCTGTAACAGGTAATTGTGACTTTATAGATCACATTCAAGTCCTTTTTGAGACGTTTTATTTGTGCATTAGACATGTGATGGTATAAACGTCAGCTCACGCTGTCGCGTAGGAACGTTCAGGATCATATCAGTGCCGCACACCCAAACGCCTGGAGGAGAACCAACACAAATCTGGAAAAACAGGATGTTTCAGTAAACGGGCGTTTGCAGAACAATGCACTCACCTCATTGTGTCACATATAGCGGTTTATGAATTCATGTTCATATGTGTGTGCACAACTCACCTTTGTGGACAGACACTCCAACAGCAGGTCTAAGCAGCAAACGGCTCCTTCTACGGCATGTGATCTCTGTTCGGGCATCCAGCAGAAAGCCCTGCTGCAGCCGTCCCACGGGAAATCCCTGCCCTAAAAACACCCCCGTGAGCACACGTCTGAGAGTCATCTTCATCAAAAATGCTTTTAGTTTTTATTACAGACCGTGTGAAGGATGAGAACATGAGCTTCGTTCAGAACATCTGCGTTCACCACCTAAACACAAACACACACATATAAAAGGTGTTGAAGTAACATTATAGAAAAGTGTATAAGTAATATTATAGTGCTGGATAAGCAAAAGATTGGCATTCCCTAGTCTGAACGTACACTACCGATAATTGACCCTTTGTCGGCAGTTTGATTGACAGGCGATCTGACCAATCATAACCCTGAATTCGCCATTTTGTCTGACAAAGCAGTCAGAAGAGTTAGTAGATTAACGTTGGTGAACTTGAAAAATTGTGTGTCCTCACGTCTTTCCGCGCTTGAAACAACATTCCTTCTGATGTTCATCATGTTTATTTGATGCTATAAATGAACTAGTATGAAGAGATGATCGGTTCACGAGCCGATCTGTCAGCGACACGTTACAAAAACACTAGACGCTATTTATTGATTAAACTTCTTTTAAAAATTACAATATTTTAAATATGAAACTGTGTTGTATGTTGTCAGTGTCCTCTTTGCTCCGCGATGTATTTTTCACTCCGTGAGAACATGATGTGTGGCATGAGAGCGCGTGGATTGTTGGTCATAGCAACAGTAACTAAAGGAGGCGGGGCTTTGCGAAGGGTCATATTTTTTTTATGTTTTTGAAAGAAGACTCACCAAGACTGCATTAGTCCCTATATTTGATCAGAAGTGACAGTAAAGACAATAATGTTATAATGTTACTAAAGATCTCTATTTCAAATAAACGCAGTTCATCTATTCATTGAGCCGGGTCAATACCTGGATGGAAAACACAATATTACCATTTTTATTGTATTTTTGAACAAATAAATGCAGTCTTGATGAGCAGAAGAATCCTCTTTTTAAAACCAATAAAAAAAATTCTCCAAATTTTTGACCAGTGGTCTAATGGAAATTCATAATCTGGAAACAATCCTCTAAAATCTATTGGGAACATAGACATTTTTATTAAAATTTATTAATATTATTATTACTTTAATAGATAAAAAGGAGAATTTAGGTTTTTTTGAGGATCTTACTGTTAAAATAACAACAATAATAAAAAAAATCTATTTTATAAGATCTAATATGATCATATTTAAATCCAGGGATCTATTTTATATATATATATATATATATGGGATATCTCAGGTCAATGATATTTTCAATCCTAACTCAACCCCTGCTCCTAAACCTACCATCACAGAAACATGTGACCATCACTAGATTTGAATAAAATCCTCTTTTGGTTGATTTATATGCCTTTTTAACTAATGAGAACCAGTCAAATGTCCTCACCAGTGGGTTGACAAAGTATCTCACAATATAAGCCAAAACAAGTACAAGAAGCTCACGCTGTATCCGGCTCTGGCGCTCAGGTGTTCTGCAGCCACCAGCAGGGCGTTCAGTGTGGCCCCGCCGCTGCCCAGCCGGGCGTTGGGGTCCGGGACCGTCAGCAGCAGGGCCTCAGCCGGGAGGACGCCGCGCTTCTGACGCACCTCCAGCTCTGAAACACACAAACCTCCATGAGATCCACCTCAACCTGCAGTGGAGATCTGTTCATGTGCACTGACATCATCACATGGTAATACCATGTTACTTACTTTGTTATACTCTATGGCACCTAATTCATGAACCCTTAAATTTATATGATACTCCACCATACATCCAAGAATACAGTGGTATTACCATTGCAAATGTCTAAAAATATAATATGGACCATTCAGACTTTAATGACACGTTTCCAGTCATCAAGATTTTTCATATTTATTTTTTTATTTTTTTAAATATACATTTATAACACTATGCTTTTGCATTATGTTACCTTGGGAGTAAATGTCAAATTATAAATAAAAAAAAAAATTTATTTAAAAATTATAAAAAAAAAATAAATAAAAAATAAATATATATATATATATATATATAAATATATATATATATATATATATATATATATTAGTTTCTAATATAATTGGAAATTCTTGGCTCTTTTTTGTATTACAAAAATTATTACAAAAATACAAAAATTATATTTGCTGTCGTCACTAGTTCACCTCTATGACGACTTCGGCTTCTGGAAAACCCGGAACTGTGAAAAGGATCCCCAAAACAAACCAGAATAATACCACAGTAACTTACTTTTTGATTAACGTAATTAACGCTTTACAAAAACTCCGCAGAGATGATGTGAATAAATCATGAACTCACCTCTCTGGAAGGCATAAACACTGTCTTTATGTTGACAAGTGAGCACAATAACTGTCCATTTAAGCAATCCTTCATCTGCCATCCTGACCTGCTCTTATTTCTTCTCATGTGACCGACAAACGAGGTCGTGCAAAGATCAGAAGAGCGAACAGCGATCCGATTTATTCACCATCTGTTACTAGAGTAAAACTCCAGTTGATTATCATTTTCTCCAAGTGTCTATACCTCCAAAAACTGGGGAGGAGTCTCCATATGCAAACACGAGCACCAAACAGCGAATGAAACACTTCCTGACTACAAAGTAGCTTCTGGACTACAATCTGACTACAGGCACGGTGCGCTGGGAAATGTAGTGTTACACTACATAAAACTTTTAAGTTTGTTTTTTTAATGTGAATGATTATAGGGTAACACAACGAATAAAAGATATGAATAATTATAGGGCTAAATATCCTATATTGCACAGAGAAATACAATTAAGTAGTATTCATACAGTAGTTCCTGCATAAATAGAGCGTTTTGCTGGGAAATGTAGTTTGAAACGATTAAAAAGTATTAGGAGAATTTTGGGAAACTAAATAAATGTTCAAAATTTTATATATAATAAATAAACCACAAATTCATAGGATAACAAAGGAAAAAGACACCAAGAACTAGCAGTTTCTACACAAATATAGCTTTTTGCTAGGAAATGTAGTTTGAAACGGAGAATTTGAGTAAACTGAGTAGATTTAATCTAATGGGGGGGGGTGAGTTGTTGTTTTTTTTTACTCAAATAATAATGAATTGGCTAACTGGCTTTTGGTTATTAAAACTAGATAAAATAGATTAAAAAAATAAAAACAAATCCCCGCTCATGTGGAGTTTGATTAAATAGGATACATTCAATTTCTTAAGGGAATCCTATGTTTTACTGGGAAATGTGGTTTGAAATAACAAAAACTAAAATGATGATGATGCTTACCTGAAATTAAATCTGCTAGTGCAAGTTCCATTACTTTCCCCATACTTCATCTTACCAAATGAAGTGTCTCAGAAACATCCAGCAGGATTTCTGCAGGTTTCATAAAGGTAATTTGAAGGTAAATTGAGTTCTATTAGCAACACTTCAGTTAGAAAGTACAACTTCAAACAGATTTCCATTACTAAGACGAAAAAGAAGCTTGAATGCCTCAACCACTAGAATATGAAAAAAAACTTAAATGTATCTTCTGATCACACTGCAAAAAAAGTAATGTTGTTCCTCAGTATCATTTACTAAAGCTTGTCAAATTTGCCCCTATTTGAGTGTGAGCAAAAACATGCCATTTGTGTGTGTCTCTTTAAATGCAAAAGAGCTGCTGCTCCCGGCCCCCTTTCCAGAAGAGGGCGGAGCTTTAACAGATCAACAACAACAAAGCTGGAGAATCTCACGCAGACAAAATGATGACGGTGTTCATCCTTATATTGTTCAAACCGGAGTTGACACTGATGGAGAGACTCAGGAAGAAGTCAAAACTTTTAGATGTTTCTGAACGGTTAGTGGATAAATTTATGTAGTTGTTGTGGAGTTGATCAACTCATCACTAGCATGTATCGTCATGTTCATCTTTTTTTATTGAATTGACTCGTTTGTGAAGCAGTCCGGCGTAAAATGACGGCATCAACAACACTCGACTAGAATTCTTCCTCTTCTCTAAAGCAGCCCAACATGGCCACGCCCCCTTTGTTGCATGTTCTCGGGGGCGGGGTTTATGTAAATTTCAGGGTTTGTGATGTCACTAACTCAGGAAGCTCGTTGTAGTCCCTACCAGCAGTTTGTTGTAGTCCTTAAAGCGTTTTCTGTAAAAGAAAATATCTCTTTGCATTGAACTCTGAGCGTCGTAACTTTTATGTTGTTGTTTATGCTCAAGCAGCAACATTACACACTAAAATAAAAAAAAAAAAAAGAAGAGAAATCAATCAAGAAACCCTTTAAGACTTCCTGCTCTTCGTGTAAGGGCAAATTAAGACTCATTAAGGACCAGGAGCCAGTATGAACGAAACATACACTGCACAGATTAAAACGAAAACAGTTAAACAGGAAGAGCTCCCTTTTTAATTATTGAAAACATTATAAAATATGAACTCCCAGCTGTAACATGTCTACATGAACCACTAGAAGCAGAGGCAGACAGATCATCACATGGTCCCACAAAGACTTCAGAGAGAGATAATTCTGATCATTTGGACGAGAACATACACTTTCCCCTCGTAGTTAAATCAAAATAAACCCTAAACACCGTCAGTAACATGATACTACACAGTAACAGCTCGGGCATTGGCGCTGAAGTCCAACTAGTGCTAGACGTTTACATTCACAGTAAGATTATAATGGCGTTCGATACACCGGATCAGGCCGTTTTGGACTTGCACATTATCAGAACACAGACACACTACCACAACACACTCACAGCGACCAAATCCTATACACGTACAGCGTGAGCTTCGGGATGACTTCTGATATTTTCCCTCCCATTTATCGGACCCAAAAAGGTTCCGTCTATGGTTTCCCAGCATCAGCAAGATGAGTGTTTTGGCTGTTATGGTCTCACGCACACATTCACACATGCAAGCAGAAGTTAAAGTTTGGTCCAGTCATGGCACTGACCCATGTTAAAAAGGTCAGAGGGATTGTCCGTGTGTGAGTTGCTTGTGTAACAGGCACGCTAACCTCTTTTAGCATCCTAAACATAGCAGAAGTATGCAGCCGATTAAATAATTACATTCTCATAGCTTTTTAAATATAGTTTTGTAGCTTATGTGAGATGTTCAGGAGCACGTTCCCTCTAAACGTCACTTATAAAGGATTGTTTTATTCATAAATGGCTATATGTGCACTTCCTCTACCCTCAGCTCACTGCATAGTGTTCTGCTTCGACGTTAAACCCGACACCAGAGGGACAGTGGACCCCGAACCCTAAACGCCTGACCTAGGTAACAGCTACAAAGACATTTTTTTTTTCCTAAATATACAACAACCCTCTCCATGTGGAGAGAAAATGATGGCATCAACCTGTCTGGAAGCAGCTCGACAGACACCGTGAGTGTTGGTATGATCTGAACAGGATTACAAACACAAATGTGTGTCCAGTTGCGATGTGCAGCGTATGGCTGTTTGCGTGCGGAAGGATGGATTCATGACTTCCTTTGTCGGACTGTGTCCATGCTGCCGTTTAGTTTGCTGCGGCCAGACGAGGCCGTGTTGCTGCCGTCGGCATGTCCGGGGACTCTGTCCCGCTCCGAAGACCCTTCCTGTCTGCGCCGCCGTGTTTCTTTGTATCGGAGTGTGATGTCACTGTCAAAGCAGAACACAATCGAGTCAGAGCGCTGGACCGGTTTCTAATGCTTTACCGAGACATTTCTCTAATTATCTTTTATATTCCAAGAGAAAAAAAAGAAAGTCATACAGGTTTGGAGCGACAGGGAGAGTAAATGATGACAGAATTTTAATTTTTGGGTGAACTAACACTTTAATACCCATTCAAAACTCAATCTCCTGGCATTATTTATGCAATTGTAACTGTCTGTAAATATACCTAAATACCAATTCAAATGCAGTTTCTGGAAAAAAAAAAAATCATGACCTCATCTGGTTATGAATTTTTTGTTAAATTGGTACTTAGATATATTTACAGACCATTAGGCTAAAAGTGTGCGATAAATTCTAAGTTAAAACAAATAAAATATTTCTATAAATACGTTACTTTTTGTAATGACTAATGGATGCTCTTCTCAATTACCACACAATTCTATATATATATATATATATATATATATATATATATAAACTTTAACCAGAAGATAAATCATAGTGAATTAATGAACGAATTATATATATATATATATATATATATATATATATATATATATATATATATATAGTGTAATACATTAACAATTGTTATTAATAATAGTTGATTAAATCTGTATTTGTACTGCTATCAGTGACTGTGGTTGATGTGTAGGGTCATTACCGGATGAAAAACCGCCACAAGGTCCAAATAAGGATGAGAACGATTCCGAGTATCCAACATTGAGTGACGAAGAAGGGGATCGGCAGCATGATGGTATTGGGATCATATTTGACCACGATCAGAAACTCAGTAACAGTGATGGTCGCCACAATCCACGCTTGCTGGCCCAACTTTTTATGGAATTTCCTAAAAATGCAAATGATACATTAGATTTACCTACTGCAAACCCACAAATGGAGGCAAGACAGCAAAATAAAACAAAGCTGCCTAACTAGGTCATATTTTTATGCCTCACAAGCATGTCCCAGAAAAGTCCAAACAACAAAATCTTAGTAGCACACAGTGGCGGCTGGTGGAAAATTTTCTAGGTAGAGCGGTTTAAGAAAAAGGTTAACGGAAGGAAAACATATTGAGACTTAAAACATAATTTGAAGGCTTGAAAGGCTGTTTTACCAAGTTGAGGATCAAGTTTGAGGATGATTCACACAAAATTATATTCTGCAAGCTTTGTACAAGATAAATTAAACACTTTTTCATTTTCATAAATCACAATTTATGCATACAGCGCAACAACAAAAACTGTGAGGAAAAAAAATACATACATTTATTTTACATTTAAAAACTACAAGTCAAGCTGCAGTACCAATCAGGACCACTAGATGTCATCAGATCACTAGACCAGCCGCTTGAACCTTAATTCATAGATATATACAGACCCGCTCAGAATGATTAAACCCAGCAAAATGCAAAAACAAAACGAAAAAAAAAAAAAAGAAACCATCTTGAATGAGTCAAATGTGGCGATCTGAAGGTGGCTCAACATCAGTTAACAGTTTCTTTGTCAGAGCTAGTTGTGTCTGATGTGCATGTGTACATAAACACCACTAACCCTCGCAAAACTCCTACATAAAACCCTCACCAGACATGTGACCAAACTGAAATATGTGCTCACAGGAAAAGCTATCAGTTCCTCCGATAGCGCACATACACGGTTTGTTTTGCATTAATAATATATAACGGACGTGTGCGTGCCTCACATTTGTGATCTTTACCTTAATTACAACCGTCATCCATCAAAACTTTACTGGTGAGATACTAGTTTGTTTTATTCAGCATCGACCTAGTCCTGCACAGATGATTTTCTATCATCTTATATCATCCACATATCAATTTATTGTAATAATTATTATTATAATTGGTGCCGACTTTAACGAAACTGCTGCTTGTGTCCGGTGAAGCTAGGATGTCACCTTAGAAGGTAGCACCCTTCGTTGACCACGGTTCATTTGGACTGGAAAAGCTCTGTGTACTTACGGATCATCCATGAAGTCGTAGATCTCCCGCATGGCCACTCCGCCCACGTTCACAAAGAAGACGAGCCGCAAAAGCACCAGATAATGCTCCGGAGGCATCCACAGCACGAACTTCAAATAAAACGTATTCAGCTCTGCCAACAAGAACTACAAACAAAGGGGAAAAATGGCGTCAATTTGATTTCAAAATCATTGTGCTGTGATTATATGTACTAGTCATGTGACTCACCATGAAAATAATACCCAACACCGCCAGCCATCTTCGCAGGTTAGACGCTGGACGCCATTCAAACTTCACCCAGCTGTACGGGGTAAACTGGAAGGCGATTCGCTTAATTTTTCCCCTGTAACAAAAATTACAGGATGTCAGCGTGTTTCACGTGCTGACGGATCCTTTAAGAGGGTTCGTGTGTTTTTACTTGTATGTTGGGATGTGCCACAATCCCTGCCACTGATACGGCTTCATGGAGAGCCAACCGAGCGTCTTCATGCCGCAGTAAATGCCCAACCCGTTACACAGCAACACATCCATGATCCACTGCAGCAGGAGAGATTCGTTTCATTTGACCTCTTTAAAACAGAGCGCTCTGATTCACAGGGTGTATCTGGTGTGTTTTACTCACATGGTCCCACCAGCACTCGGAGAAGTTGGGCAGCTGGTGTTCGAGGCTGTACTCCAGGAACTCGAACATCACGCTGATGATCATACACATCCACCAGTCCCTGATCATCAGCGTCTGACACACACAGACACAAACACATGACTAAAAGTTTCCAATTCAATTTTTTTATGCTGTCTGCTGATTTCAAACACGTGGTTGCGCGTTTATGTGCCAAACCCTGACATGCTCTCGCGCTGAATAAATCAGACTAATCAGTTGACAGATTCAGATATAGATAGTTACAACACCAACCTTAATGTACCAGCCGAGAAAATGGGCAGGAACAAATCCATCCATTTTGTCCTGTTGTGGAAAAAAAAAAATAGAATAATAATAATTGCCTTCTGACACAAAATCAAACTAAAGCATTAAAAACAACATTAAACACCCTATTCATTTCAATAAACGTCTCTGGACACGGTTTTTAAAATCAAATTTAAGGCTTTTTGAGATCTGCACAAATAAAATAGCAGTGTTATGGTAACATCCGAAACCATAAGATGACAAGTTTAACAACTTCAAATTATACAGGTTTAAATATGGATATTTTTCTTACAAAGAACGTTTCACTTCACTTCAGAAGGCTTTTATTAACCCTCTGGAGCTGTATGGATTACTTTTATGATGGATGGATGCTTGCATTTTTTGGGGTTTCCAAAATCCCCAAAAATTTGGAAGTGCCAGGATATTTTTAAATAAATCTCCGATTGTGTTCGTCTGAAAGAAGATGAAGGGGAATAAATCATGGGATAATTTTCATTTTTGGGTGAACTATCCCTTTTAAGACTTTTCATATACCATTTAAGATACTTAAGACTATTTATGGCCTTAAACTTGTTACAACTGAATTTAAGACCTGTGGAGACGGTGATTTAAAAGAAAAAAAATGTATTTTCATTACATTACAGAAGTTTAATGCTGTTTCATACTGTTCCTGCACAGCTGTGCTAGTTTTATGTCTTTCATATCACACTGCAGCCTCGACTCATATTATAATACTTCAATTTATATCAATATATCATGTCCATTTATTTATTTATTTAAAAGTGACGCTGTAAGAGCAGGATAACGTACAGCCAACCAGTCATTAACATTAGAGTCTGAGATGTACAAATGATTTTACATTATCTCTAGGATTAGATGTATATGTAATACCCTGTAAGCGACCAGGCTTATGCCTAACAGATGTGTTTTTATTATCTGTGTTGATATTGTTTTCATTTTGTTGGTTGTAATGCATACCCAGATATTGTGGAAGGGGTCGGCAGGGTTTCCAGGGTCATAAATGAGACAGTTTCCGCCATAATCCCTTTCAGGAAGAGGGACGCCCAGCTTTGGGTCAATGTACTTCATAAACTGCCTGCCATCATGTACTGTCTGAAAAAAAAAAACAAGAAATGTTAAATTTAAATATGATACAAAAATCAAAATAATATGTATGGTTGTGCTGTTGAGGCTGATAGCAAACCTGGAACAGGATGAAGATGAGGAAGAGTTCATACACAACAGAAACACAGAGCCAGAAACGCCAGTAAGCTGCAAAGACAAATGCATAACCATAAACATCAACTCTTGCATAAACACAAAAATGCAGTAGAACACAAATAGCTCTAATTATAAGTCTTGTACAGGAGAATGTTGGTGTTGAACTGTTTGTCTTCATCACACCTGATCTTTCTGACCCGAAACAATTACCGTTCATCTGCGTATTGAGGTTTGTTGATGTTTCGACACCAGACGCTCGTCTCTAAAACAACATTGCGCGCTTCACTGCGAGTACAATTCAACACTGTTGTCACTATGAGGAAGCCAAACTTTGTCAGTTATCATGAGAAGCCCGAGGCTTTCTTCTCTGCTGACCGGAGGAGTCCGTCAATCATCTCCTGTGAGTGATGTGTTGACAGCCCCAGGACCAGCTCATCCAGCAAAGCGGGTCGGCCCTCGTAACACAACAGAGCGTGTGTGTTGAAGGAGGAAGCGAGTTACAGTTGCTACAACAGTTTTCTCATTGTTTCTTTATGTTGAAACGGTTTTAAGCTGGATCTCTAACCATATTTTATCTAATCATAAAGGAAAAGTTCACCCAAAAATGATTTACTCGCCCTCAAACCATTCCTAGGTGTATAAGACTTCTTTCAGACAAACACAATCGGAGATTTATTACAAAAATATGAAACACTACTGACTCAAATCATTTTTATGAACTGGTTCGTTGAGATAAAGACAAATGTCTTCCCAACACCACTTGCAAGGTCTTTCTGGAAGATTATTGCATCAGCTCACACAATTGTAACGCACAAACATGTATTTGTGTAGTCACGCTACACTGCTAGTTGATGGAAAGCGTGTTACTGAAAAAACCTAACCTATACTCAAAGCAGCTGAGCAACTGTCACACTACTGAAACGTGTGGTTAAGCTACTCCACCCCAATGGCACCATGGGATCTCACAAATATAGCATCTCATCCTCACTGCAAACCGTGCCAGCAAACATAAGCTGAAGATGACGTGAAGGTGATGTGAAACCCGGGTTAAAGTTAGATCATCTTTGAAAAGTGTCCCAGCTTCGGTTATGGTTAGATTGTGTTTAAGTGAAGGTTACTGGTCTGACCTGGGTGAGGGCGCGTGAAGGGACCATCTTTAGCTTGTGTTACTCCAAAGCAAAGGAACACCAGAATACTGGCGACAATTCCTCTGAAAAAGACAGAAAAATACATATTAAAAACCAAACACTGATTAAGGGAACTAAGTACAACATTTTCTGAAAAAAATGATTTTTTTCCAGTGCAAAATTCACTGCCACAATATTAAGGCGTTGATAGTCAAACGCTAAAATGACTTTAAAGGCACAATATGTAATTTTTCACCACTAGAGGTCGCCTATTCAAAACAAAGGCATAGCTTTTGACGCCGAGATGGAGCGCGAAATCATGGGAGATGTCTTCTCACAGCCGGTGGAAAAGAATGTGATTCGGCAGAAATCACGTTCATGGATGAGATTATTAACGTTACTGTAGTATGAAGCAGAGCAGGAGCGAGTGTTGTGGAGCTGAACGAGACGCTGGAGCGATTGATAATGAGAGACGAGCGCGACACATGGCTCGAGAACAGCTTAACTTTTATTACGCCGCTTCCGCTTCTTCTGGTCAAGTTTATGTGGGGTAAAGCGGCGCCGTTTTATCACATTAGATCAGTGTTTCTCAAACTTTTTCAGCCCAAGGACCACTTTATCTTCCAATTTTTTTCTGAGGACCACCGAACAGAATCCCACACACCCAAAAACAACAAAATAGGATGGATAAACTAAATTTAAGTTTAATATGCAACTATTTCAAGTCAAAAGCTAATTATTCAAACACAAATGCAATGATATGATCCATTTTTTCGTTATTAAAACACACTGACGTCAACCCCCCCCCCCGCCCGCGATCCGGTGCGATTCAAGAGCTTGCCTAGTTTAGGTCATCTTTTCGCGGACCACTAGGGGGCGATGGCGGACCACACTTTGAGAATTACTGCATTAGATACATTTGGTATGATGTCCTTGATAGGTGATGCATGACACTAAAATTGCTTTTTCTCTAGATTTAAACATTTTTGGAAATGTAATGCAAGTACACAAGTCAACAAAATATATAAGTTGTTCCAGTGGTTTTTGGATACTTTAATCCAAGCACAACTAATAATACCACACATGACATTCATACAGCAATACTAGCTGCTCTTTCTTCTGATAAAGGTCATGTGCTCTTAAGCACAGCGGGTCAGTCTGTGGCCTGGACTTTGTGATCAGCAGCAGATGTCACACTTAATCCTGTTAGCCAATAGAAAGCAAGACACTTGCCAAGACCCTCCCTGCCACAGTCATGTGACATTTCTGGCCACATCAGACCACTTTAACTTTAGCTTCTGGTGGTGTGTCTCATTCTCTGACACGGTGAACTGCGTTCTGGTCCCAGCGCTGAGGGCAAAGGACACTCCGACTGCATGTCGGCCATACCTTTTAGTGTTATACGCAGTGTCATGTGGCGTCTCCTCCAATAGTGTCACATAAACCAGAGCACATGTCAGGATGAACAGCACCGTCAGGGTATGTGCCCTCCTGCAGAAACAAAAGGATCAGGAGTACAGAGTTTGTATTCAAAAGTTATTGGTACAAATCCGGTCTAGTGTTGTTGTTTTTTTTCCCACAACCAAAACCTGCTGATCTGGTATACAGGTTGATCATAAACGCAACTCCGCCTCAACATACACACCCCAACACACACATTCACAAGTGGGAGAGAGGAGAGATCAGTGCAGCAGTTTATTACAGCAAATTAAGTTCTTGGGATTGATTTTCAAGGAGCATTTTGACCTTTATCAAGGTCAAAATAAGTTTTTAATCTGAACAAATATGGTGGCTACCTACAAAAATCATACCAGAAAAATTAATAATTATAAGATTTTTTCAGGCTTTAATAAGACAACCTAAAACAAAGAAAACCCAATCGATTTGTCAGCATAAGTATTATTGTATTATTATTATTATTTTCTTTTATAGTTGTAGCCTGATTTTGTAATTGCGTAAAAAATATGAAATAAAAGAAATATTTTCAAATAACTTAGCGCAAGTACTATTGGATTTTAATTACTGCAATTAATAATATAATTATTTACATTCACAACAATAATAATACTATGTTTTTATAGTTGTAGTCTGATTTAGTTATAGCGTCAAAAATCAGGAACAAAACAATTATTGGTTCTGAATAGGGATGCACCGAAATTTCAGCTACTGAAAATTATTCGTAAATCGTAAAGAGCTGAAATGGTTTTGGAGGGACCGAAACAGACATTTAATGAGCGCTTCTCCGATGGCAACTTTTGGCCGCGTTCAGCATCGCGCACACAACGCGGTTAAGCTACAATAGATAAACGTCAGCTGTGTGGACAACAGCTCTGGACCGACAAACTTAATTTCTCGCTTTTAATCGGTATTGAATCATGGTATGGTTTCTTAAATCTAAAATCTTTTATTCTTTGCCGTTTTCTGTTAGTTCACGAATAATCAAATAATCGCAAACATTTTTTGTGATGTTATTTTTAATATGAAGCAAATTCAACTTAAAAATCATTCTTGATTTTAATCACAAAATTCAAACAACAAAATGTTGTTTTGGCGCTTTTTAACACAGCGTGACGAACAGCGCATGTGAACCGATCATCTCATGTTTACTACTAGTTACAGCACCAAATAAACATGAATGAACATCAGAAGGTGTGTTACATTACAACTTACCAAAATGAATCCTCATGTATTCGCTCAGTGTTTCATCTAAGAAAACACATCAATAAAACAGCTTATAGGCTATACAATATCACTTAACGTTACATTTACCTCAAGAAAGCTACTCAACGTGCATAAAACTCAGTTTGCTAGATAAATATATGCACTGTATTACATAGTCATTATATTTTTTACTTAACCTGTTAGTGCCGTCTTCATTATTTAATGTATGTTTGAATAAATCTGTCATGAAAACAACTTTAAATGTTTATATTTCACCAACAAACTGGTATTGAAACAATTGAGTTATTAATGTGTGCATTTTAAATGTTTAGACAACTCGGTTTTAGCTATTTAAGTGTTTCTTATTAAATAAGTTTATTTATTTTAATTTCGGTGCAACCCTATGCTATGAAACGAAACAAAGTCAAAAAAAAATAAATGCAAAACAACTTAGCATAAGTATTACTGGATTATCAATAATAATTTGGCACGATTTGGGATATTAATTATGAGACACATCAGATGTGATTCTTTGGCCACATTTTATTTTTGGGTCAGTCAGAAAGCGTCCAGATTTAAACACGTGACAGCAGTTAACGTATACAAACTATCCATCAGTCTCTCATGTTTTTCTCCTCTACGGGTCCGTGTTAGGGACTAATAAGAGCGAACGAGACTCCTCCACGGCATCTGTCCATCTTAAAGCCTTTAATGGCTCGAGTGTCATTCTGCTGAGGTTGCAGGAGAGAGAAAAGCCGAGCAAAGCTGTAATACTACTGAACAGCCTCTGGACATCACACACACACACACACACACACACAAGGGGAAACTACAAAAAGACACTGAAATCAGCACATGAACAATGATTCATTATCATAACATAAAAGGTGTGAACTCACCAGAAGAACGTGTTGGTTCCATCATCGAACACTTCACACTCAGTGCGGCCGCTCAACTGGAGATCATCTGCGCCTGACCTCTTCAACTCGCCTTTAGCCATCACGGCGGAGATAGATTAAACCCGAACTAAACCTAACCCAACTGTGGTTTCAAGTACAGCTAAACCCAACACACTTACTCTAACACATCTATAATTCCCAATCTGAACTTGACCTGTGACTTCAACATCAACAAACACCTGAACTATCTGTAACCCAACAAACCTACCAATTAAAAGTGGAGGAAATCCATCAGACCAAACTCAAACTAGCCCCTAACCCAACTTACCCATACTGTGATTCACAACCAAACTAATCCTGAATAAAAAAAACACAACTTAACCCAAAACCAACACACTCCAGCTGAGATTTACTCCTGAACTAACTCCTGTATAAATCACTACAACTCAACAACTAATAAAAAAACTCACCAGTACCGCCTAAACCGGCACGTTTACGCGGAGCTTTAACCCCTGAAATAAGACATAAAATTCTCAACTAAAATCACAGTAAGTCACAGGAGCTCGCGCGCGTCCCGCCGCTGGCCGGTAACGGAGCGCGAGCGCGTTAACCGGATCAACAGTCGCCCGTTGGAAGCGAAGGATTTTAAGAACCGGCAGGAAAATAACGTCTTCACGCTTTATACATGGCGCATCATCCACCGAGGGCCGGTACAACGATGTTACGGACTGCAGCAGACGCACGCGCACCTCTCGTGCACTTCAGAAACATGTAACCATCCTAAGGTCGCGCGGCATGGCGTCATTTCCGCTCATACCACAGGCGGCGTCACAAAATTGTGTTTTTGGTCATCAAACCATGTGCACAAATATGTAAGCCTGCTGTTTATGAATAATGAATTTAATGAAGCTGCAATGTTATATATAGTTAGGCTTGTATATTATCTATATGTGATGTATAAGTATAGGTTGACGTTATATTAAATATGATGAGAGCGCAAGTAATCTTTCAAATAAACACTAACTATATATATATATATATAACACTATAAATACTACACGGTGTTTGTTTTTTTTTACACATTGATTGACAGTTTACGTGTTTGGTGGAAAGGTTTACGTAAGGAAAGTGTGTCACATGATCACAGGAATCATTTTGATGTCTCTGTCACATCCCAAAATCCACAGAATAAGTACATTAAATGAGAAACTTTAAAACTGCTAGACAACACTGGCATAATTTCCATACATAATGTAAGCAGTGTGTTTATGTAAAACACATTAGCGTGGTAATGGTGTGTACAGATCTAAAAGGCTTCACAGAAAGCAGAGTCAGCACAAATACGGCACTTAGCCTGTCTAAACATGTCAGTGTTTCTCAGTAAAGCTCATTTCCCTTATTTAGAATAGTTTTGGGCTGAATTATATTATTAGTGAGGGCTGAAAACTGGCTGCAGCTCATAAAGCTGGTCAAACTTGCTTGTTGTAGAGTAAGATTGCACTGAAAATTCACTTGTGTGTATTTGTTAAACACCAGTTCAGACCTATTTGAATAATAAGATATGCAGGTTACAGAATCTAAAAATGATGACTTTAAACAAGGTCATTAACTTCTTATCTGATCTTATTGAGATTTAGCTTGAAGTTTTATTTAACGTAATACCGTATTATGATCAAAAGGGGGCGCTGTTGTATTAGTCACAAAATTCGCAAACGATTAATTTCTGGGTTTTTCCTCAGGGGTTGATTTTTAACATCCATTTCTTTTTGTTATGTGAAGATCAGGTTAACCTGAGTTGGAAATGTTTATACTTTTTAAATATTTTTATAATACGTTTATAATTATATAATAATACAGATAATAAAGTGATTGAGTTTTGTTTCTATTTTTGTATAGATTCCATTTTGGCCCATGGCCAAATTTTTGTAATTAAAATAAAAAACAGTGTAAAAAAAAAAGAATTATTATGTCTTAAAAATCGTGATATAAAGTAATTTCAAAATTAAATTGATTTTATATTAATTGTTGCCAGGGATATCGGTTCAGTTTTATTCATCCCTTAGGAAATTTGGTTTGTAGCTGCCAGACATCACATTAACATACATATTTAGTACCTCATAACATTTTAAAACAAGGACATTAAACGAGTCAGATTAATAATAATAATAATAATAATAAATAGTGTCAATGAAGAACGTGTTTGATATTAAATGAGAGACAATAAGAACATTTAAAAAAATCAAGGAAAATATCACTTAAACAGAATATTGTATATATATATATATATATATGGCATTTAATTGTATGTCATTTCCATTCAAACGGTCAAAATATTTTTTTGTCAAATTATGAAAAAAAGGCAGAATTAACCACATTCTTTAAAAATAAGCTATTTGCATTTAACTTTACACTTATTTTGATAGCTACTTGTACCGACTTAATAGTACTTAGACTTAATTTAATTAATTCTCGTAAAACAAACTGATTGATGCAAATTAAATCACTAATGTTCAGAGGAATAGCGAAAGGCAACGGGGTTCAACCAATTACATGAATGTTTGCGGGTCTAACCAATCACAGCCGAGTAGAGGCGGGTCTAACAGCAACGTCAAACGGATTTTGACCAATGGGAGCGCAGCATGTAGATTTACACCGTTGAGGCGCAGGACTTTAAATCTGACGAGATTAAATCACGACCATAAATCACGACTTTTCACATCCATTTGATCAACGATGTCTACCTGTCTACCGTCCGCCATCGCCTCAAGGAAAGCGGTTCCTCTCCAGAGGAGCTCAGGGATTCTCCCTCTACTGAAGCTCACGAGAACATCCAGAAATCTGTTCGGACCTGTGGATCATGACGAGCTGAAGCGAGAGCTGACATCCAAGCTCCGTGAAATATCTCAACGAGATCAGCAGAGATGGAACTTCGATTTCAGGGAAGGACAGCCGCTGAATGGGGACTTGAAGTGGGAGGAAAGTCCAGCTGAGGACTGTCCGGGGTTTTACAGAGAGAAGACAGCCGTGTCAAAGAGACCAGTGGACTTCCCCACGACAGAAACAATCGTTGCCCCAAAATGTGGGAGTCGTACTATGAAAGTTTTGAACCAAAAGAACAAGACAGAACGAAGAAAATTGCCTCGCAAAACAGTCGCGCGCACCCAAGGACTCACAGACATGCGCATTACAGGTAAACAATACGCGACCGTTACTAGACACTTTTGAAGCAAATTGTTCACGTTTTTAATCTTGTGAATTTGTTTTCTTGTAGACTTTTATGGGAAGCGAAAGAGAACGGACAGCGTCCATAAGGAAAGCAGAAACATGGAGTGAAAACGCGTCACTGTGGCGGGAAAAGGCCGGAAGTAATTACGTTTCAGAGTCGCGTTATTACGTGATAATGTGATTCTGAAATCTTATTTATGATGTATGTGCCTTTAGTGCAGTTTAATAATGAATTAAACTGCACTTTAAATTAAAGTCACAAGTAAGCCTATTTATCATTGACTAACATGTGTCAGTATGTATAGATTTTATAATGGCTTAAGTTATTTATTTATTTACTTTTACATTTCAAGTAGGCTATACTTTTGTGGTTGAAAATGTAGCTTTTCATCTTGATCCTGAGCCATATGTTACTATTGTAAAGATGTTGTTTTAATAAATGTGTATATATATATATATAAATGTATGTTTATTGTGTTTTTTTTCCAGCGTGTTAAAGTTGTAATGGTTTAAATACTGATATCTAAACCTTTTACAGAAGCAAATACTCGCGATTCACTGTTGAATTCGGTCTAAATGATCACAAGTCAAGTAACTTTACCGTAGGGACACATATCGAGGATAACGGTATTATTTGGGTCATTTTTATTACCATTTGAGCTTTGTAATTAAAAAAATTAAAGATAAATGGTAAGAAAATAACATAATTAAAACCTAAATAATTGTCCCGATTAGATTTTTTTTATATGATTTCTGTAATTTTACATAATATGATCGAATACTGTGTGTAAGTGAGACAAACACATACTTGCTTAGCTTATGTATGTGTGGGTTTTTCACCAAAATTACGCAACTTCCACAAAGATGACGTCACTGATGACCTAAAAACTAAAATGATGGAAAGTGAAATTAAGGTCGCAGGTCATCAATTTAAACAATGTTTACAAGTTAACGTTTTGATTATGAACATAATTATTTAAAAAAAACTAAACATTTCTACAATAAAAAATGTGCATTGTTTAAAACATTAGAATATTACTCGGATTCATTGCCTATTTTTCATGTTACAATTCGGCAATAAATGGCAACATCCTTTCAAACTAAACAAGTAGCTCAAGCCTCGATTTAAGGTATTATTGATGTCTTCATCCCCTCAACATTTAGCCTAATACTCGGAGGATTAAGGGTTTGTTCGATTTGCCTTTGCCAGCACAACTCAAAGAAAGAAAGCGCAGTGGGGGAGGGGAAGGGGAGGAAAGGGGGTTGGATGTTTTCAAGACCACATAGGCAGAACAAAAGCGGGGCGAAACGGGCAGGAGAGATGAAAAGAAAGGATGAGAGTGTGCAGTCTCGCTTTGACCTGCAAATTAGGCCGAATTAAAGCTCTGTGACTCGCGCGCTCCTCCCACAACTCGGCTAATTCCTCTCAGCGCGCGCGGCTCCCCGCGAAAACACCTGCTGAAGCGCGCGCATAGGAATGGCGCGTGTCTGCATACAAAAAGAGACACTCGTCGGTGATCTGCTGAATATTCATGCGTGTTTAACATCTGTATGGCAGAGAGCAAACAGCTGCGTTCAAACAGGCTATTGTTACTTGCAAAGTCCGAGAACAAAGTTTCTGATGCTGTATTTGCTTGACTTCAAATTACAAAGCTCTCCTCAAATTTACAAAGTAGTTAAACTACAAAAGACTTACCAGAGTAAACAAGGTAAAAGAACCAACATACATGACTTGAATGGAGCAGGAAGGACCAATTACTTTTAACTGATGTGGTTTTCTATAGGCACAAACAATGATTTTAATATTTTAATGCACAGGATTGGGGGACCAAATATACCAGATGAAACCATTGAAATGTCCACATCAATCATGCACTGTTATGAATATGGGGGGAAATGCACATCAGTCAAATGTCAATGTATTTTGAGAAAAATTAAATACAATTTACTAAATAAAAATACAGAGAATGGATGACAAGATTGCTAGAGAAGCAAATTTGGCCTAAACTAATATTTAGTAGGGGTTACTTTGAGGGGAAAATGTTGGTGTGTAGCTATACTGATAAACCTACATTTGCCATAAATTAAAGAAAAATATTTTGATTGTGTTTTCTTAGAATAACTTGTTGAAACAATAACAAATTGTTGAATGTTTTTGCATAAAGAATGCAGTCAATTCTACATTACTTGTAAAAATTGAAAGAATTATTTATTTGTTTTCATGAGTACTCTAAAAAAATAACTAAAAAAGTAAACAAATACCGTTTTCCATTGAAACAGTAATATACTGTAAAAACAATGCATTCTAGGTAATGTTATTTGGTAATATTATGACTATATATAGGCTACTTTTCTCAAAAACCACAATTATTACCCAGAATGCATTGTTTTTACAGTATATTAATTCGGCTTTATTACAATGCATTCTGGGTAATATTATTTGTCGTTTTCGAGAAAGTATCCTGTAGACATCTTTTCTTAAAATGACAAATATTACCCAGAATGGATTGTTTTTATGATATATTTCAATGGGAAACGGTATTTTACTCTAAATTTGTTTCCTTTTTTTAGTTATCTTTTAGAGTGGGTGTCACAATTTTAGGAATTATTGCATTTCATTTTCAGGTTGCATATAAACTAATACTTTTTTAAATTTGGGAGTAATTAAAAGTATTTAATGATTAAAATATATTGTTACTACAATGAATTTAAAATTAGTTCAGCAGATTATGTTATAAAAAACCTATGAAAAGTTAAGGCATCAAGTGTCCGTATCCCACATTTAAAGTTAAAAATATTAAAGAATTAATAAAAATATTTAAAGAAAAATATTTTGATTGTGTTTTCTTAGAACGAGTTGTTGAATGTTTTTACATAAAGAATGCAGTCAATTCTACATTACTTGTAAAAATTGAAAGAATTATTTATTTGTATTCATGGGTACTCTAAAAAAACAACTAAAAAAGTAAACAAATACCGTTTTCCATCGAAACAGTAATATACTGTAAAAACAATGCATTCCGGGTAATATTATTTGGTAATATTATGACTATATATAGGCTACTTTTCTCAAAAAACACAATTATTACCCAGAATGCATTGTTTTTACAGTATATTAATTCGGCTTTATTACAATGCATTCCGGGTAATATTATTTGGTAATATTATGACTATATATAGGCTACTTTTCTCAAAAAACACAATTATTACCCAGAATGCATTGTTTTTACAGTATATTAATTCGGCTTTATTACAATGCATTCTGGGTAATATTATTTGTCGTTTTCGAGAAAGTATCCTGTAGGCATCTTTTCTTAAAACGACAAATATTACCCAGAATGGATTGTTTTTATGATATATTTCAATGGGAAACGGTATTTTACTCTAAATTTGTTTCCTTTTTTTTTTAGTTATCTTTTAGAGTGGGTGTCAAAATTTTAGGAATTGCATTTCATTTTCAGTTGCATATAAACTAATACTTTTTAAAATTTGAGAGTAATTAAAAGTATTTAATGATTAAAATATATTGTCACTACAATGAATTTAAAATCAGTTCAGCAGATTATGTCAAAATTTTGACATCATCCGATAAAGTTGAGAAAGTCAACATTTAAAATGGGATACGGACACTTGATGCCTTAACTTTTCATAGGTTAATTTTATGTTACATAATTGTTTAACATGAAAATTACATAAACTTTACATAAAAGTTTAACATGAATTGTGCATAAAAATATTAAAAACTCATAGAACACTAAAATCTGTGATATTTGTGAAAAGTGCTTGTGTATGTAAAGCATATCTGCATCTGTGGACATTGTGAAATTAAAGGGCAGATGTCGTCGCTCATGAGTGCTGAGGTCTCCAGTCTTTCTCACCCACTCCACAGCTGCGTCTCCATGGACACCAGCTGGCCAACCACATCCAGCAGGGGGAGGGGTCAGCCGAGGGTGTGGATCACCAGCTGACACACTCGCTCAAGCAAGTCATAGAGCGGATCTGTGATGTCAGAATGTTGACACACGTGATCAAGCAGCATTTATGAATTAGTAACTGACCAGCTGACTGAATGACCCTTCCCCGGAAAACTCTTGTCCATGTAATCAACAATTTGCTCTTGGGTGAGCTGTGGAGTACTAAACTGAATCAATTAAAGCTGTTCAATTGTGCATATAGAATGCTTTTCTTTAGTAGTTACTGTTTAAATGTGAAAAATGTGAAAAAAACACAAACAAAAAAAAGTTGTTTTGCTACATCAAAGACAAAAAGACGGTTTGCTCATATTATGAATGAGAGAAAATGCAGTGCGCAAAATGGCGGAATAGGTCCCGCCTTCAAAGTAAAAGAGCCAATCGCTGATTGATAAAGTCATTGCGTCACTGCAGCTGCTGTTAGATGATCCCATTGAAATCTGAGACTACATGCGCATTGGCACGTCTCTTCTGAAAAAAATTACGGTGGCCGAGAGAGCTCAACGCGCTGCGAATAAGAAAACACATGCAAATTAAAAAAACCGTGATCATCAGTTTGACAACACATGTGCTGCAAATCCTCACAACACATGCAAACTCAAAAACGCGCTGCATATTCAAAAACGCGCTGCATTTACGAAAAGCGCTGCAAAGAGCACAAACCACAACGGAAATGTTTCAAGGGGACCCCAAAAAGTGACGGACCCTACTAGGAAGACCGTCCAAAACCAGTTCAACTCACCCTTCACTTATTCACTAATCCCTATATAGTGTACGGCATTTGAGTGCACAATGTGTTCACAATCATTAAATACTATAAAAACTGCAAACAAAAATAAACAACTGTACATTATTTCATGTATTTATTATTTTTAATAAAGTGTTTTTCAGATTGCCAGAAACTCACGCTCACAGATGACGGGGTCGTCGTCACATTAGTACGCTACAGATGATTAACGAATATTTTTAAATCATCCACTAAATTATCATCTCTTAAAGTTTATTGAGTTAACAACAATGCCACATATTACACTTTTCTGCTAGTGAAACACATTACATTGAGTTAATGCCTACATAATATATTTGAATATTTTTTAGTTTGTATTGTTGTCAAGTAGGGTCCGTCACTTTTTGGGGTCCCCGTGAAACATTTCCGTTGTGGTTTGTGCTCTTTGCAGCGCTTTTTGTAAATGTAGCGCGTTTTTGAGTTTTTTTGAGTTTGCATGTGTTGTGAGGATTTGCAGCACATGTGTTGTCAAACTGATGATCACGTTTTTTTTATTTGCATGTGTTTTCTTATTCGCAGCGCGTTGAGCTCTCTCGGCCACCGTAAAAAATAGCGTTTTTAACGCTATTTGAGCATAAGAAACAACAACACACACACACACACACACACATACATACATACATACATACATATATATATATATATAAATATATATGGCAGTTCATGTCAGATTTTGTTGCTGAATTGAAACATGTTATTTAATTGTGAGTTCGCCCAGCAGTTTCTGAGATTTCAGGATTCCCCCATTCAAATAGATAGGCCGAGTGAACAGACTTTCCTTGAGAGGGATTTTGGCTATATCACAGGAGACCTCATGTAATTTACTCCACAGCGCCATCTGCTGGTGCTTACAGAAAACGAAGGTGCTAACGTACCACATGGAAGTACTCTGGACTATTGAAATGTACCATGACATATTGAAATTTAGAATAAGGTACATATAAAAAAAAAGTCTCTGTTTTTGCAAGTGGAAATTTATTCGCAAATTTGTATCCGCACACCAAAACAGATGTGGACTAACGCACATTTATTGACAGTTTTATCTTTCTATCCATAGATATTTATTAGTAGGTCTATGTGTGTACATGAATATAAAATCATTCAGTGACATGGAATCACATCACTTTTTTTAAAGAGATACGCACCTAGTACAGACTAAGTAAATTTTACACCTTGATCTGTACTAACTGATAACAAATGTATCAAGTCCGCTGTCTTACCCGTTATTAAAACTGGGTGGGAGCTGAAAGCCACCCAGAAACGACCAAGCTTCATTATAGAGCCTCAAACCAGGCGGAAGGGCAAGATTATGCCTCAGTCCTCTCAGATCAGCTACATATAGACGTCTGCTCCAGCGGGTAATTTCAGTTTGTGGGTGTTTATGTGTGTGATCCTCCCTAATGTGGTTGTGCTCAAACCACGGGAGCTAAAAACCCTCCTGCGTCCTCCCTGAAAGCAGATGAATCCTACTGAAACTCTAATGAAGAAAAAACAGACAGCAAGAAAACAGAAGCTGTAACTCAAAGAGAATCTGTTTCAGAGCCACACACTGGAGGTTATAACTGCTGTGCCCTCGAGCAAGACAACTAATCCGAAGTTTCAGGGGGATTGTCCCTGTAATAAGTGCACTGTAAATAGCCTCGAAAAATGACTGCTTATGTACTGCTAAATGACTGCTCACAAGCATCAAAATATTAGTTTCTGGATGTGGACATATTAACATGCATATTGTTTCACAAAATGTCGAAATGCCAGAACAAATTTTTAATTTTACACACGAAAAAATACAGTAGGCCTAGTTATTAAAATATAATTATAATATAATTAAATATATTTTGTTTTTTTTACCACACTTCCCTCAAAAAAGGGAAAAAAATTATATATATATATATATATATATATATATTTTGTGTATATAAATCTTTACTTAAATATTTTTTTCAAAACATATTTTTCCCCCATGCTCATTATTATTAATAAAAAAAACCCTATATCAAACAGCTTGAATTACATTGCAGTCCAATAAATACTACAATTGTTAAAGATCAAATATTATTTCTCTCTCTCTCTCTATGTGTGTGTGTGTGTGTGTGTGTGTGTGTGTTTGTGATTTATGAGGACAGAAATTTATGTAATGACATGGGTATGACATTGGTATTACAATGTAAACATGAAATATGAGGACATTTCATGAGTCCACATATTTCAAATAGCTTTAAAAACATACTAAACAATGTTTTATTAAAAATGTAAAAATGCAGAATGTTTTCTGTGATGGGTAGGTTTAGGGGTAGGGGTAGTGTAGGGGGAGAGAATGTACAGTTTGTACAGTATAAAAACCATTACGCCTATGGAATGTCCCCATAAAACATGATAACACAACATGTGTGTGTGTGTGTGTCCTGGTATTCCCTACATTACAGGGACCAACAAGTATAGTAATACCAGTAAATTTTGATCTTGTGGGGACATTTTTTTTTTGGTCCCCATGAGGAAACAAGCTTATAAATAATACAGAATTATCTTTTTTGAAAATCTAAAATAGCAGAACATTTTCTGTGATGGGTAGGTTTAGGGGTAGGGGTAGTGTAGGGGGGCAGAATGTACAGTTTGTACAGTATAAAATCCATTACGTCTATGGAATGTCCCCATAAAACATGAAAACACAACGTGTGTGTGTGTGTATTCCCTACATTATGAGGACCAAATGTCCCCACAGGTATAGTAATACTAGTAAATTTTGATCTTGTGGGGACATTTTTTTTTTTGGTCCCCGTGAGGAAACAAGCTTATAAATCATACAGAATGATCTTTTTTGAAAATCTAAAATAGCAGAACATTTTCTGTGATGGGTAGGTTTAGGGGTAGGGGTAGTGTAGGGGGACAGAATGTACAGTTTGTTCAGTATAAAATCCATTACGTCTATGGAATGTCCCCATAAAACATGAAAACAACGTGTGTATGTGTGTGTATGTGTACCTAGATTCCCTATACGTTATGGGTAGACTTTACCAAGTGTCCCCACAAGGATAGTAATACCAGTAATTTTTGATGAGAAAGATGAGAAATAGGCAGAAGGTCTGCATGAGGGTGTGTGTTAACTACTCTTTAATCGAGTCCCTGCACATCTGTGTCCACTCTGTATACTGACTGAAATAGAAGGGGAGTGAAGGTTGGCAAACAGCTCTGTCATTTAAATGATAAAAATACCAGTAGAGCTGGGAGGGGTCACCGCTGGAAGCACAGGCGGCACGGCCGAACATTACAGAGGCACATGAGAACTAAACCACAGCACCCCTTCAGACTCCCTGAAACAAGCTCCCAGAAAGCATAAATGCATCTTAACCTGCTCTTTATAACCAATTAACTTCCCTGATGAAAAGAAAATTAGCTTAAACCAGGCTAACATGATCCCCATACCCAGGCCAAGCTGGCCTGAACTGAAAAGTGGCCAAAAGCCAGCAAAAAGACAAGCTTGACCAGACGGGAAGATCAGCAAATTCGCTTAGTGGGATAAAAAATTGAGGGGGAGGGGTCAACAGAGAAATGGCGGTTAGGATATTATTATTTTTTTTTTTGTAATAAAATAAATATTTAGTCGTTTATGATTATCTTTTTACTTAAATTACACAGATTTTGCACTATTTATGACTGTCACCAACCTCATCATTGTTTTACTACTAAACAAATATCACTAAATGTGCAGTTTTACCATCGCCTCACGAAATTTCGCGGGCGAAATCCAGTCACTGGTCACGTGAATTCTCGCTACTCTGTGGAGACTTCTGTGTGAGTTGTGCTTTATACATCGCTACGTATTGACAATAGACTTTTTTGACGTCGAAATGTCGCTGAAATATCGCTAATGTGAATGCGAATACTCATATTTACCGTTGCTATAGGCGAAATTGGTCATTGGTCACGG
The DNA here is from genome assembly GCA_038088235.1 of Zacco platypus. Classification (NCBI taxonomy): domain Eukaryota; kingdom Metazoa; phylum Chordata; class Actinopteri; order Cypriniformes; family Xenocyprididae; genus Zacco; species Zacco platypus. The sequence goes on from CM076063.1 coordinate 3,930,949, forward strand.
AAACTCGCGCGCAGCTTTGTTTGAAAGCTACTTCTGTGCGTTATATATCGCTGCAACTACAATACACTTTTATTGTCGTCGAATGATATCGCATAATGTCGCTAATGTAATCCCATTGTTGACAGAAATATTTTCAAGGAGATGCAAGTGGAAAAATACTGAGGACATTAAATATTTTATTAAATACAGAGAGCCAATTTACTTCATAAAATAGAATTGTTGGGTAGATATACAGTACCACTGACATTAATTATGAAAAAAAAAAAACTAAATAATAATAAATTCATCATCACACAGCCAAAGAAAATAACATGCTGATAAAGTGGAGAGAGCGTGAAGTGTCCAGAAGGTTTGCAGGAGCTTTTGGTGGTGGGATTGCTTGAGTCGCTCTGTCTACCTGCTGAAGAGCTTCATGAAACTCTGAAATCCATCCTCACCGAAGAAATCAAACGTTCCCTCTGAGCTGCCCAGATGAACCAGAAGCAGGACCAGCAGACCCAACAGCAGCAGCGGGACCAAGAGATTCCAGCCTGATGCCAGAATGTTGTACCACTTCGCCTTGTCTGAGCATTCCTGTGCTGCACGCATGTCGCCCAATGTCTTCTGATCTCGAGCCTGAAAACACACACACACACACACAGAGTGGAAATGAGTCTTGGATGGTCGTGTTTTAACACATGAACTATAAAAATCAAGGTTCTTCTATGGTTCCTTGCATTACATCCTTACCTTCTGTACACTCCAAAAAAAAAATATAGGTTCTTTACTCTAAGAACACCTTTTGAAGAATGTGTATCTCATATATGTAGGGTTCTTATTGCTTTATGATTCTTTGGAGAAGGTTCTTAATGTTACATTATAGGTTCTTCAGATAGGCGTTTTCGTTTTTAAGCTCTTCAAAGCACCAGTAGATCATCTTTTTCTGAACTAGAGGTTCTTCTATGGGCATTGAGCTGTAAAACCATTTTTGATTCTAATTCGAACCTTGCTGGTCAATCAAGAACATTTCTGACAAAGTCAAAGCCACACAAAAAACATTTGGTGTTGGAGCTCACCTTGATGGAGTAGATCAGAGCCATGAATCCCAGGCAGCAGAAGTTGACGTAAAGAGTGTTACAGAGCGACCAGACCAGGTAGTCGTTTGGTGGCTTCTTGCCCGCATGGCTCATGTTGACCACCGTGGAGCCGCCAGCCTTACGGCCGGACTTACAGTTAGTGAGCGGAGTGCAGTCGTTCACGTAGCTGTATGTGGCGTTATCCATCCTCGGAGGTCAGGGGTCAAAAAAATCCTGGAAAAAATCTGAAGAGGAATTACTGAGGGGAAAGATCAGGACACTACTTATACAGCACTGCAGATGGGTGGAGTCAGAGAGAGAACGAGAGAGAGAGAGAGAGAGGTCATTCATTATGTGGTTGTTGCTGGAGAGATCAGGGTAGGGTGCTGCTTCTATACATGTACCCATTTCGAGAAAATCTCTAGGTTTGTCCAAAAAAGCAACAACGCACAATTATAAGTATTTTAAAAAATTCTAAATAAATTAAAATAACTTTTTAAAATACACTTCTTTTGACAAGGTCAAGTCACCTTTATTTATATAGCGCTTTTTACAATGCAAATTGTGTCAAAGCAGCTTTACAGTAATAACTGGCAAACAATTTTTGGAATTTAAAGAAAATGGTGTCACTGTCCAGCTTAAATAAATTCAGAATTGATTCATTCCGTTGTAAAAATCAATAGTTATTAATTTAGTTAATTTCTGTATATCAGCACTGAGGAAAACAGCAATGTAATCGTCAAGGTTAAAAAACAAGGTTAAAAAAATACTTGCAAAATTTCTGAATGATTCACTTTTTGTTTTTTTAAAGGTGGCATTTAGAAAGGAAGAAAGGAGCCTAGAGAGGTTTTGCAGGTATAGAAATGGGGAGGAGATGCAACCCGTACTCAAACCCGCATCCTCATCGGAGCACCAAAGCTCCACGGCTTGGGAAGCACGTGCCACACACACACACACACACACACACACACACACACACACACACACACACACACACACACACACACACACACACACACACACACACACACACACACACACACACACACACACACACACACACACACACACACACACACACACACACACACACACACACACACACACCTCTTTTAAAACATTCAAGTGTTTATTTTTGTCACCACAGTGTCCTGTTACAAAGGATCTGGGGATCTGTGTGAGAAGATGGCGCCTCCTACTGGAAAGAGCAAAGCATTTAAAGGAGAAGCTCTCAAAAATGGAAAGTCATTGAAAATAATACTAGTGTTTTTTGGTTTGGGTTTGTGAAATTTCAACATTTCAAATCAAAAATTAAGATAATATTACATATATACACAATATTTTGAATCTTCCAAAGCCATGCAGACAATATTTCTGTGGGAGGAACCATCTGAAATGTGCACATTTATACATATATAAAATGTTACCTCCAAATCTCACCCTTGCAAGAATAAAATTTAAAAGGTTCGACAAAGATTTTCAGTGAATTTCCTGGAAATTCAGGCGTTAGAAAAGCTAAAAGAGAAAACAAAACCATCATTTCAAATGAACCCACAACTCAGGTGATAGAGATCAAATATTCTGATTTATTTATTACAAAATGACGTTACATTCGTGTTAACACAACTGAATCCCATTCAGTTAAGGCAAAAATGGACGGAAAGAGATCATTCTCCTACTCAGCTTCAAACTGCATCAGTAGCCAAGATTAAAGATCTAAAGCATCATACAGGATTTATATTAAAAACATTTCATTCTCAGGTTATTTTTTGCCTATTCTACATTTTCACACACAATCAAAATGCAGAAATATACCGAAACAGGCCGATTTAGTTTGGATTAGCTCGAACTTGCGTAAGCATCAAAGGCCCCCATTTGGTTTAATGGCATAAATCATGATTAAGGAATCAGTGTTGCACTTGTAAATACCAATTGTGTTGTGAATCAGCAATGCTAGATATGATGTCTGTATTTCTACAGCACACAAGGAATGAGTTAAGCATCATGACTCTATATCACACTCTATAAGAGAATGAATGTGTGTGTGTGTGTGTAGAGGGGCGGCACTTGTAAATCACATCTTGGAGGCTGCAGCCACAGCCGACGGTCCACTGCGACTATAAACATGAATAGTGTTCTGGAGAGACAAAGATAGACAATAATGATCAACACCAGAGTTATTTACATGTTGTTGAGATACTATTTATATAGTTTGTTCCATTTTTATTTTTCCTATTATTAGTTTTCAATTTAATATTAGTTACATTTTTAAAAAAAAATGTTTATAGGTTATTCATTTTTCAGTTTTCGTTGACAATTTCAGATTTTAGTTTCAGTTATACACGCTGATACATGCTAAAATAACATTTACATGATGTTTTTTACCTTTTTTCCTTCAGCGTTGTGTTTATCCAGGAGAGCCTGAACACGAGTCCCATAATCGCGGTGAATGGCCATCAGGTTTTGCACCTGCAAAAATCACAAAAAAAACCATCTGAATGATCCGGAATCATGTTTTTTTTTCCAGCCGTGTTCCTCGATAGCTGCTAATGAGAAGTCTGAATAGTTTGCATGAGATTAACATGACCGGAAACGAAAGATCATACCACGCGTTTCTGGATAAACAGTTGAGCTCCTTTCAGATGGCCGGCCATGTTCTGACACAGACGCTCTCGCTCGGCTTCGTTCAGCACCTCGGTGAAGAAAGTGCGCACCTGCGGAACGGATCAGAGCGGGAAATATTATAACTCGCCACATGTGCGGGTATCCGTACGCAGATGCACAGGATCGCTGACACACCTGGGTCACATTGTCATCGTCTGCGCTGTTGTATCGGCCCACGTCGGGAGACACTTGACACTTTGACTCCATGTAGCATGGCTGGGTATCAGGAGCACTGAAGCTGTTGGGGAAGTAGTTAGGAGCTCCCCCTACAGGACAGGACAGGAACTGCTTAACATTTCAGAACAGATTTCATTGCGCCACAACAAGATGTTATAATATATATATTATATATATTATATATATATATATATATATATATATATATATATATATATATATATATATATAAAAATCTCAATGTATATGGAAGCCCTTTTCTGACACATAAGAAAAAAATGACTCTGGTAAGTCATAATTATGACATACTAAGTCATAATTACAGAGGTGTAAAGAGTACCTGAAATCCATACCTGTGTAAAAGTAGTGTTTTTGACATGTTTGACACATTCAATGCCCTGTAGATGGCGATATTGCTTGTTTATAGCAGAAAACTTGTCATAATTTTGACTATGTCGTTAAAATGTCAAAATTAAGACAAAACATCAGAATTTTAAGTCATAATTTCGTCTTTTCTTCTCATAATAATGACTATGTCATAATTTGTACTTTTCAAATGTGATAATTATGACTTACCAGAGCATGATTTTGTCTTATGTGGCGGAAATGGGCTTCCTTAATGTAAACATTTGGGTCACACATCCTGATCCGGCATTCCAGACATTATTAATCTGAGACTAATACCATCTCTTACCCAAAACCAAAGGCAGTATTGTGACATGACATGTGGTTCTGCGGTGTTTGGAGTGTGTGTCACTCACCCTGGTTGTCGTACATGCACATGGGGCCGTCTCTCTGGTAGTTCGCCACACGGGTGCGGTAGGGGCAGTTGACGGGCAGCTGGAGGTAATTTGCTCCGAGTCGATGCCGATGTGTGTCTGGGTAGGAGAAAAGACGCCCCTGTAGTGAAAGAATTGAGCAATTACAGCATTTAGTCATTCTAGTAATTTGTGTAACTAGTCATTAGTCATTGACGCTTTAATCCAAAGTGATTTACAGGATGCTTATTACAAGGAGCCAAAGCTTAAGTGCCTTGCTCAAGGACAAAATTGTGAACAAGGACCTTTCTGTGCATCTTAAGCCAGTGCAAAAGAACTGTGTGAAATGGGTCTAGGTATCTTGCTTAATAGGATTTGACATAAAAACGTACCTGCAGCATCTTGTCCGGGCTGGCCTCGATTCCGGGCGGCATGTTACTGGGATCGAACGCTAGCTGCTCAACCTCAGCGAAATAGTTCACAGGGTTTCGGTTCAACACCATGCGTCCCACAGGAATCAGAGGGAATTCTTTATGGGACCAGACCTGAGAGATAGAGCCAGTCTTCAGGACAGACACACTTACTCGTTCTTTACCACAACTATGAACTCTTCTATAAAAGTATGAATTCTTACACCTTTCTATCAGAACCAGCATTAACTTCTTAAGCAATTTGAGCTACAGGAGCTCGTCTGTTGGATCAGACCGCACGGGTCAAACATCAATGAGTCTCGGCCGCCCGTGACCGTCGCCGGTTCACCAACGCTCCTTCCTTGAGCGCTTTTGAAAGATACGGACCACTGCAGACCGGGAACACTCCACAGTTCTGGAGATGCTCTGACCCAGTCTTTTAGAATCACAATTTGGCTCTTGTCAAACTCACTCAAATTCTTACGCTTGCCCATTTTTCCTGCTTCCAACACATCAACTTTGAGGATAAAATGTCCACTTGCTGCCTAGTATATCCCACTCACCTGTCAGTGGTCATAATGTTTGCCTAATCGGAGTATAAATGCTTAAAATGTATAAACACCACATTAAACTGACCATTTTTTTACTACAGCAGAAGTACCAGATCTAAATAGGAGAGTCTTTGAATATTAAAGGTTAAGACCCAGTGGTGCAGTGTAAGGGTACCTTAGTCAAATCAAACGGATTCCACTTCCAGTTCTCGGCCTGCTCAAAGGTCATGACCTGGATGTAGAAGCTCCAGGACGGGAAGTTTCCGTTGGAGATGGCGTTGTAGAGATCTCTGATGGAGTAATCCGGGTCGGTGGATGCAAGATGATCCGCCTCTTCAACGGTCAAATTCTTAATGCCCTGATCCGTCTGAAAGACAAGAGCAAGTGAAAGGGTTTGTGACATCATAACATTAAGTGATAAATTCCATCTCTTAAATTTTACATAATTATAAAATTTACATTAGCTACACTAACACTACTTCTAATGATAATAATAATGTCAATCACAATAAAATGTATTAAAACAGGTCATTGAATGATAAGGATGATCAAATATATCAAACAACCCAGATATATGGTTTATTAGAACTTGGCATTGGCAATTATTAAGTGATATGAAACAACCCAAATATTTTTCAACCATGTTTAACTCTGAGACTAATGGGGCTTTATATGTTACATTCACTCTCGAAGTCTAACAAACATGTTGAATGCATTTCCTTCCCTATTAATGATATGAAATGAATACTGTGATCAATATTGAAATCAAATTATATGGAAAAAAAATGTTTTGACCATTATTGCCAAGCCCCAATTAAAAATCACATGTGTGCATCACATGTCTGTGATTTCACACTCACAAACAAACAGTACCTTGTAGTGGAACTTGCAGTACACCGGCTGTCCCTGAGCGTTGACCAGTTTGAAAGTGTGCGATCCGTATCCGTTCATATGACGGTAGCCATCCGGGATTCCCCGATCGCTGAACAGGAAAGACACCTGCACATACACGTAAATCAAAGTGAGCGAGGCTTTCCGCATTAACGTGAGAACGCAAAAGCGAACGACTCCTGCGGCCGTACCTGGTGCAACGCTTCCGGACGCAAACCCCAGAAATCCCAAACCATATCCGGATCCTTCAGGTGAGTCTGCGGATTTCGTTTCTGAGAGTGGATGAAGGACGGGAACTACAAACACATTTGACACACATTTCCTGTTAATACTGGTACAAGGCACTTAAAATGTTAGCTCACCCAAAAATGAAAAATGATCCCATGAGTTACTCGCCTTCAAGCCATCCTAGGTGTTTATGACGGACTTCTTTAAGATGAACACAATCGGAGATCTATTTAAAAAATAACCTAGCTCTTTTCAGCTGGTAGTGAATGGGGCGCTGTATTTTGAAGCCCAAAAAAGCACATCCATCCATCGTAAAAATAATCCATACAGCTCCAGTGGGTTAATAAAGGCCTTCTGAAGTGAAGCGATTGGTTTTTGTAAGAAAAATATCCATATTTAAAACTTCAATCAACTATATTAACTAGCATTGGAATAGGAAAAGTAACCTCTGACTCAACGGATGATGTGATGACAAACGAGGAAGTTCAGCGGATAGAGCAAAACAAAACAACGGTCACGAATTAGAAGTCTAAATCGAGAAATTTTAAAGAGATTTAATTTATGAAGTTTTAAATATGGATATTTTTCTCACAAAAACCCATCGCTTCACTTCAGAAGGCCTTTATTAACCCTCTGGAGCTGTATGGATTATTTTTACGATGGATGGATGCACTTTTTTGGGCTTCAAAACACAGCACCCCATTCACTACCATTATAAAGCTTTGGAGAGCCAAAATATTTTTATATTATATATATATATATATATATATATATATATATATATCTTAGATTGTATTCATCTGAAAGAAGATAGACATATACACCTAAGATGGCTTGAGGGTGAGTAAATCATGGGATCATTTTCATTTTTGGGTGAACTATAATTTTAATGGATTCATGGACTCTAAGTGGATTGTGTCTCTCACCAGAAGTGCATCCCTGATAAAGAAGATCGGGGTGTTGTTTCCAGTAAGATCCCAGTTTCCCTCATCGGTGTAGAACTTCACCGCAAATCCTCGAGGATCTCGGACGGTATCTGCCGACCCAGACTCACCAGCTGCAAACACACAAATAAACATTTATCAAGGTGCAAAGGTGGTACTTTTCACTTGGAGCAGGCAAGCGAGCGAGAGTTTGCCCTGTGTTTCTATCACAGTTTCTGCATGTGCTCTTTACCCTCTTATAAAACCATTTGGCTCCGTTTCAGAGACCTGAGAGTCATGACTTCTGTTACGACACTGATTCCTGGCATTTCTAATCCCAAAATAACAATCGATACATACGGAGTCCAGACTCCACTGGAACCAGTATAATATCCATACAGAAACGTACCCACAGTAGAAAAGCGAACAGCGATGGGTGTTGTCTTTCCAACATGCTCGAACACTTTGGCTTTACAATAGCGTGTGATGTCATGGGTCACTTCGAAGTAGCCAAACGCTCCTGCGAAGAGACAGAAAATAGTTTATACTATCTTTCCAGTCACATACAAGCTCTAAAGCGTCCTGATATTGTCTATCCAAACAGAGCACAGCTCATATGAACCAATCAAATTGGTTTACTACTGTTCAAAAGCATATATTCCCTCTCACCTGCTCCTTTAGCGTGTACGACTCTCTCTGGTATCCGCTCTCGGTCAAAGTGGGCCATTTCATCAGTAAACACCACGTCCTGGACCAGCAGTGGCCCACGCGGACCCGCCGTCATGGAGTTTAACTTGTCCCCAACCGGGACTCCGGCTCCAGTGGTCAGGACATCTGGCCGCTGAGGGAAAAAAAACAAAAAAAATGAAATGGAATAGTCTGGAAAATTAAAATAACATCTACAAAAACCAAATCATTTCGTTTATTAAACTCAAATAACGTGTTTTATGATTAGTCAACCCTTTGAAACCAGGGCACAATATTAGTCATTTAAATTTACTCATGGATGCTTTATATTTAACATCACAATATGATTTAGTACTTTATATTGAAACTGAATTTAAACAAATTTGAACAGGAGTCTAAGGTGCATAAGCGTCAAAATAATAATATTATTTTATAGGCATTTAGACTGAAAACGGTGATTAAGTAACCATAACGTTTATTTATCTACTTATCTGGTTAAAGTTCAACTATCGCAGACGTAATTGAGGTTATCGTTAAATAAATAAAGGGGAAAGGGTCCTTTATCGCTTCCTAGACATAACAGCCATTATCGAATGCGATTCGCTGAGCGAGCTGTCAGTCATGTTATTGACCAATCGCGTTACAGAGGAGTGGGATGGGGGCGTTTAAGTATGTCGTTGACCCACTTCTGCTACGAAAATATTTCACCTGATATATTTGTATAACAAACCGTATCCATTTCATGCTTAATTTAGTGCGCAAACGCTTAGAAATTCCAAACAATGCAAAAAATAAGACCGTAGGGGATGTTATTTTCAAGCAGGAACTGACTAGTGTTTTACGCAATTAACGTAATATATACAAATATTAGACGTATCTACTGCATTCACGCGTGACGTTTGATAAACAGTGAAGCGTTTCGCACATTAAAACCCGAAGATATTATCAAAACCGTTCGTGTATGTGCGTTAGAGCCTCGCGACCTTTCGCACAGTTCCTCACAGCGTCAAAAGAAACGCCGAAAACCGATTTAAACACACAAACACACATTTTTAACATAATATAGTATTCAATAATAAATAAATTCTGCAGCAGACCTGAGATCCGCGACTCTCCTTCCACAGTTTCATCTGATCCGTGGCCTTTTCTCTGTTCGCCATTATTCACTTCTCCAATAACACACACACAACGCGAAAGAAAAATGTTGTAGATCCAAAGCACTGAGCTCAGGGTCTGTGTAAAGGGTTGTTATTTTATTTAGGCTGGTAATGGTCTGCTCTTTGTACTTGTGTGATCTTCATTTGTCTCCACCCAACTCATATCTGAAGTGGGCGGGGCTAAATGGCCTAAAAGTTGTAGGCCAAACTCAATAATTTTATTTTTTTAACTCTAATCTCATTAGGAGATTATACGTAAGTGCATTTATGTTTGCTTTCCACTCGTCTGAAAGCTATAGACGTCAAAAAAGTCAAATAAAATACCCACATCTCATACGAAACAAACCACACAAAGCATTTTTTTATTTAAACAATTCATTTTCAATTCTACATTACACGTGCATGCATCATAAAGTTATGTTTTATCATTCTTTAAAGTTCACAAACATCAGATGTACACTGCAAATGGGAATATTGCTTCTATTAGGGTGAATTTGGCACAGAATGAAGTTTAATGGTGACGAGCTTAAAATATTGTTAGTAAAAATGAATCTTCGCAGCACTTCATCAACTCAAGCGACTTCACCACTGCAAAAAGCTCAATTCTGTTATTCATTCTACAAAAACATTTCAGGCGTGTACGATGGAGGATGCGATTCGCAGATTTTGGTATGAGGTTTTTACATTCTGTCATCAAAAGTTTTAATTATTGCGGCAGTTCGAACACTTATGAGAAAACTGAATGGAAATATATATTAGTTTTTACATTTTTAGTTTGATGTGAATGTGTATTTTATGCAGTGTTGGGGTGATGCATTACAAAGTACAAAACTACAAAGTACATGTTCCTGTGATGAAATAACGCGAGGGATTACTATTTATATTTATATAATCCCGTAATAGTTACTGTTTTGTAGTTACTTGCGCTACATATATGATTTTAATGTACTAAGGCTAATTTCACAACTATATTTAAGGTCCAACAACAAATATAATATTGATCAAAAAAGCACTTTCTTTCATTTTGACATGCTTACCCAGTATGAGGATGGCAGAAAAGTTTTTTTTTTTTGCGAAATGTAATACGCATTAGTGTTATAAACTTACGCCCTGACAAAAAAAACATACTTCAACTGCACGGAACAGCACAAGCAACTTGGCCATATGAAACTAATCTGTTAAAGTTTGGATTTTAGAAGTTAATGACTGATTAGTTAATGTTATTACTGTTAGGAGTAACTAGAAAAGAAATGACATTGCAATACAAAACATAAGAGCTAATTATTAAAAGACTTTTGTCAGCAGCTTCCCCAACACTGATTTTGATTTTTAAGTACTTGCACGCCCTCTAGTGGTAGAGTATATTAGCCAAAATAAATAATTACAGTTTGGTGTTTTAATTGAATTTGGTTAACACAAATGTGTTAAAATAAGACGGATAACTAAATTTTAAAAAAGAAAAAGGAAAAAAATGCTGTGTCTATGATAGTGATGTGGCTCAGTGGCGCCACTATTAGGCTAATAAGTGTCATTGCACTTGCCTGAGAAAAGGGACAGACAGTCCCAAGATTATTTCTTAAATTTGTTACTTTACAATGTTTAAGCTGAAAACTAAGCCCATTCAAACTCCCAATAATAATAATAATAAATATTTATGGCCAAACATATAATTTGTTATTCCTTTTTTATGCTATACTTTTGAGTACAACAGAATGTGGCTACTGCAATTTCCACCCAAAGGCTGCAGCATAAGACCAGCCACCCTGTTATTATATGTAGAAATGAAGTTAACCTGGATAAGAAAACCTGGATTTCAAAGACCCTTACAGATGAGACATCCTGAGCCGCCGATTTCTCTTTCTTTCTCTCTTTATAGATCCATCCACCCACAGGACACAAAGATTTTCTCTTCATATTCAAACGTCTTTACTGTTAGGACAGTTAGACAGTAGGCACCATGCAGACAGGAGTCAGAGGTCAGGGGTCAGGACTTGAGGACTTAGGTCCTCCGGAGCGGGTGCCACATTGAAACTGGTTTCCGCAAAGTCGCC